>JBBMFX010056471.1:0-11004 GCA_037832545.1 Rhabdalestes septentrionalis
GTATTTTGCGCATGTTGATTTTGTGATGATGGTAAATTTGCAATATACTGTGCAGCCCAATAACCCACACACTGCCAGATGCCACTGTAACAAAATAATCAATGTTCACTTCACCTGTCATGACGTTATGCCGTTATGGCTGATTGGTGTATATGGTCTGTATCTCATTCTATTTTGCTACTTTGTGCAGATTAATGTGTTTATAATGACGTTCAAAATTTCCCAATATACATTGACAGTTTCACTGGCCAAAACACATAACCAAGTTCTTAAGCCAAATTAGGCGTGCTGGAAAATGGAAAACCTGATACTGTGCAGTACAGTGAGTCATGTAACAGGATAGGGAAAATGGAAAAACACATTTTATCTCCAATAACTTTACCAAGGGCCACTGTTCTCCCATCTTTCTTCAGGAGTCTTACATGTCTGTAAACACATAAAATATGTATGCACATATACTGTCCTGATCCTGAGAAGCTTACGATTGTAAAATAAAACTTGGACTGGCAACTGCACAATATTCAAGAAGCTAAATTATGAAGTGCATTACTAATTATATTACACAATCATAAGATACAAATACAGAACAAGATACATACTGTTTGACAAAACCTGAAGTCCTTCCTGTCTTCTAGACAATGTAAACAATAGAATAGAATATTATGCTTTGACATGAGAAGCCAGGAAAGTGAAGCAGAGCATGAACAGGGAAATTATTCAGAATTGTCTAGGGGGATTTGTGCTGTATTCTGGATATTTATTATTAGATTTGATTGTGAGGTCCACATTTTCATTGCACCCAGGGCTGACCTTACAGTAGCCTGGTGGAAATGTGTAGACAAATTGAAGGTTTTTCACCAAAAATGTTAGAATAAAGAACAGTAAATGTAGAAATAAAGTAGCACCTGCATATAGTGGAAAACCGCATTGTTGTGTTGTGGTAAAAAAAGAACCTATTTTTATAGTCTAAACCCTAAATATGCCCCAAATATGCTCCCCAAACACTTTAATTTAATTGTAAACATTACCCTTAACAAATATCTAAAGGTAAACCCGTATACACGCTGGACAATTTACATTGAACTATCGCTTCCCACAATTAATTAATGCAAGCATGTTTTCTTTGTTTAAGCAGGTTCTTGAAATACGACTGTAAACTTTTATTAAGATGATAAAATATGAGTTACTTTATGGCTCTGTCCACATTATTTTCCATTTTCAGGACTGTTTAATACTTACACTGAATCTCTTTTGCTCCAGTGTTGCCACTGATTTTCCGTGCTTATTTTTAAGAAAATCCTCCGCTTCCACTCCAGACTGCTTGAAGGATAGATCATGAAACTAAATATGACACATTCTGTAATCATGATTTGTAAGTCTAGGAATCCACAGTAAAAAAAAAAATACAGTTCTTGCTATCAAACAGAAAGTATACTTGCCTTTAGTTTTAAAATGGAAATTAGGGCTTTCCTCAGCCTGAAGTTTTTGGGGAACAAGATGTAAACATCTTGATGCTTAATGTCCGTGAAATCATCCCCTGACACGCCTTGTTCTTAAATGAAAGAAAATAAATTAAACCAATTAAACCAAATGATTAAAATGATATGAACCAAACTCAGGTCCACAAAGAGACTGAAAAAATAACGTTGATTATGAATAAAATTATAATAAACACCATAATATAAATAAGGGACGCAGAGTGAATATATAGCAGGCATAGCAACATTTAAAAAAGGCTGGTGTTATTTCGAAAAACGCATGAATGCCATAGATTTCATCCCCTTCATGGGAGCGCAGACCCATACATATACTTATATATATGGTCTAAAAATTGCCAAAGGAAAACTGTTTTTTAACTGAATACAGATAAGAAATTATAAATAAATATGATAGATTGCGGTTCTATGCACAGTTTGCGACGTGCTACTTGGTCAATCACACGTATGTTATTGTCGATTTCGAACGTTCAGAGGAGCAGACGTACATTTGGTAACATAACTGTTGTTACATCATAAGCATGTATTACACTGAAAAAAAATGTGTTGCTCTGTCGTTTTAAAAAACTCCTGGGTCTCGGTATCATTAATGGCTTAAACAGCATTACACCACGCAGATGACACTCACTGGTCTAAAAATTGTATAAAAACGTGCTTTATGCTGATATAATTATGATGCTTTTACATTAACATATCTATCTGTTTTTCCAAGAAAATACATTGCCTCTTAAATTTGACTGCACTGTCAATACCTTCTCACATAAAAGAATGAAAAAAAAAACACTTTATAATGGGAGCTACAGAGCCTTATCAACAACTATAGTGGTAGACTAGGCATTCTCTGTTTAAACTGGCAGTATTGTAGCTACCTTAAGTGTATTTTGCAAAGTGCAAAGCTTAGTTAAGACACTCTCAAATACAAATGACAAAGCATTTGATGTGAGCTGCAGAAAAGAAAACTTCTTGCCTAAAAGAGGCATACTTTCATTATTCCGGCTGTACAGCAGCTACAATGATAAAACTTGTACAGGTTATTAATGACATTTTCATATAAAATGTATAAAAAACACTTTATAATGGGAGCTACATCATCAAGGGCCTGAAAATGCAGCAAAAGCTGCACTGCCTGAAAATGCATCCCCTAATAAAGTTGTCTTTATTGTAGCGACATCATTAAAACATACACAGGGTAGTTACGACTAGAGATCGAACGATATATCGATTTACCGATATTTTTCCCGATATTTAAGCATTTTACCATAATCGGTTCAACCATAAACACCACCATCTGGTGTGTGTTTTGAGAATTACACGCATGATCGCCATTGCAGCATGGCGTCTAGGGGGAAAATGTGTGCAAAGGTTAAGTATACTTTTTTGCTTTCCTATATTTAGTAAACTTAACAGCTATTAATGCACACATTAGATGTGTTACACAAATGACTGATATGTCTGAGTTTATGTAGCTTGTAGAAAAGTAGTTTATGCACCATTGAAGACTTTAGTAAGAGTGCACTTTCTTTTTCTTTTTTTTTTTTTTATATTTTTTTATCCCCCTAGTTTGAATTGTATGCAAGGAGGGAGTGATTATTATAAATAAAACAGTTTGTTCTGTTCAGTGGTGTTGTGATAATTGTGTAAAAAACAAATATAATAGTAAATAAATATAGGTTCTGAATATTGGTTATCGGGCACATAAACATGTAAATAATTGGTATCGTATCGGAAAAAATCAATATTGGTCCATCACTAGTTACAACGCACTCAAATACAAATGACTAAAATCACTTGATGAGTTACAGAAATGCAAAATTTATCTTGGTGCCAGAAATCACAGCCCCTATTGATTCTGGCTGTACTGTAACTACAATGATGAGACTTACACAGCTTAATGAAGACACTCTTAAATACAAATTACTAAAAGCACTTGAAAATGGGAGCAACAAAAGTGTCAAATTTTAAGCGATGATTTATCTGACACCATGTTGCCAGAAAAGGCATACTTCATATTTTCTATTTGTGCTTACACAGTTAAGTCATGACACTCTCAAATTTTAAATAATAAAAGCACTTGATGATAGGAGCTGTAGAAATGCTAAGATAAAGGGGATGTTTTTGGGGGGCAAAATTGTGCCAGAAAAGGCATTCCCTATTTATTCTGTCTGTATTGTAGCTACATGTGTGAATCTTACACAGGTTAGTCATTACATGCTCAAATAGTTTACTAGAAGCATGTGATGATGGCACCTACAGAAATGTCTTTTTCAGCACCCCTTTAACTTAGTATTGCTGCAGCTCATCATCAAGTATCTTTAGCCATTTGTTATTGAGAGTGTCTTGACTAACCTGTGTAAGTTTCACTGATCTAGCTGCAGTGAAAACAGAATAAATAGGGGATGCCATTTCTGGCAGTGTGGTGCCAAAAAAGCCATCCCTATACATTTTGCATTTCTGTTGCTCACATCATCAAATGCTTTTATCAGCTTCTATAGCTCCCATTATAAAGTGTTTTTGTTCCTTTTATGTGAGAGGATAATAACAGTGCAGACAAATACCTGTGATTGACTAAGGAGCAAGTCGCAGACTGTTTTTAGAACTGCGATATATCATATAAATTTGTGATGTCTTATATGTATTTAGGCAAATAAAGTGTTGTATAATATGTTACATATATTGTATGAGCTTACATAAACTGAAACAATACGTTTTTGCATGAACTTGATTGCCGTGCGCGGGAGCGCGCGGATGCTTAAATTCCAGCAGTTATAAGGGACTGTTAGCAGTAATGTCACATAACCATCCTGAAAGATATCAAGCAAATAGAAATATAAACAGTATGATAATATGCCATTTTCAAGCTGCCAAAAAGTGATTGCAGCCTATAGCTTGTGGCTGAAATACTGTTTGTAGTTCAAATTTGCTAGATATCATTCAGGATTGTGTGGCATATTATACTGCTAACAGTCCCTTATAACTTGAAATTTAAGCAGCTGCGGGCGCTCCAGCAGACGCCAAATTCTGGCTGACGATCACTTTTTGGCACAACACCCGGCAAAGAGGCAACTGAGAAAGCTGCATCAACAAATTTATCACATTTTCCAAACACTGATAGGAGATATCAATTTCATATTACCATCTAGTTCATTAGCCAGCTCTTGGTTTATACTTGAAAGGTTTTGGCGGAGTTCCTCCGCCGACATTCCTCCATATAGTTGGTTGCTGTGAATACATTAACAACCCCTATTTATGGAGAATACTATTGCTAACAATATGTTTTTGTACTTCGAAGGCCGTTGAATTACAGGGGAGCTGTAATGGGAGCTCTCTTGGAATTTGTTCACATTTATGTTACTTCTAACATCTTATTTTCAATAAGGCCCCTAAAATAAAAGGTCTCCCCTTTCAGCCACTCTGTCATTCGCACCCTGGGTCGATTAATTGAAAGTGTTGTTTGGGGTTAAAAAAAATCTCTTGGAAGAACAATTACCTCAGATTTACCTCAGAGGGTTAAGCTAGCTAGCCTTTCTAATTGGTAGCTCCATATCAAAGTAAACTTCATATATAAATGTATAAACTTGGACCATATATTGATATTTATTGATAGATATTCTATTTTTTTAATTTGTCATTTTTGAGGACCTAGGAAATAAGTAAACATACCTCTCCATCTCTTGTGTCTAGGCCGGTTTGACGAAGCTTGAGTGGGCGGGGCTAATACTTGGCTGTTTTTGGCGCCTCTTTCTCCAACCAATCACGTTACAGATGGCAACCAATAAAATCAGTAATGTGATACTGATTGGTCCTGCTTTTGCTGTGGAGCAGATACCTTAGAGATTCTGCAGGTACATTTCTGTCAGCATCATTGAGAAAAGCGAGAGACTCTTCAAAAATGGACTCGCCAAAATTAAAACGACGGTAAGAATGATATTTCTATTTGCACTAAATCGTAAAATGCAATTAATACAAGTATAAATCGTAAACATAATCTTGATATTCATTTTTAGTAAACATGAATGTATGGTTAACCATGAATTTATGGTTAACTACAATGCAATCAAATTTTTATTTAGTAACTAATTTTCAATGTCCAAATGACAACACGTGGTTTGAAGGAGACCAAAAAGTTCATCAAAGGAAATAAAGGACTGTCTTAAATTATTTTCGTTTTTGTGGCAGGTCAGTTCCACAACGCCTCTAAAATGACATTAAATAATGACCGCAGCTGTATGAATCCCAGCTGGTGGTCTTTAAATCTGGAGTTACCTGCAAATTATTCCATGTGTGGGGGCAATTCTGTAACAAATTTTTTTTTCAGTATATATTTTATTATGCAAAAACAATTTTGGCCACTACATTACCAAAAATACATTTTGTACCTAGCTGAAAATATTCTTTAAAATTACATTTAGGGTGCCAGTTAAAATTTAAAATGTGATCACAAATTCATACTTTAATTTACAGGAGGTACCAGTAGTCAAGACTGCGGTGTGTTTGTTCTGTCCGTGGAGGAGAAAGAATGTATTTTTTCAGGACAATAAAGGCTCACTTTAAAAAAGAGAATAGAAAGGTACGTTTGTATGACCTGATTCATCCATACCATGAAGGTTGATGTCTAAATATAAATGTTCTTGCAAGTTTATTCACTTTTAATTTTGGCCATGCATCACTCAAACAGAAGAATTCTTGTATTTGTAGATTGGATCCTTGGCCAAGTACATTTCTGTTCTACATGAGATGGGCTTTACAATACATCAAGTAAGTATGATGCAGCAAGCCCCTTTTCTTTTTATCTAGTTTTAGAAGTTTTTGCTAGGATATTGTTATTGAGGGGATTTGATCTCTTTTTGGAAATTCTACCCAGATATTGATCTAAAGCATACAATTAGCAAAACCATAATATGCCAGATTATAACAATTACAAATTACCAACAGCAAAAAAAACCAACATTTGTGTAACACTGACATTCTTTTTTTCATTATGTTTTTCTAGCATTCTGAATCGTCTGAGGAGGATTCACCATCGGGAGAAGAGCTTTACTCCCAGGATTCCACCCCTGAAGTTACCACTCAAGTGTCTGAACAGCATTTCCACATGTTTCTCTCTGGAGACGTTTCTGAGTCATGTTACTCTGAAGAGGTCAAGCATGAATCTGGCTCTAGAGAGTTTTTCCAGGTGTCCACTTCACAAGAACTCTCCCCAGTGTCTATTTCCAAAAAATCCAATTGAACTCTCAGAGGAGTCTACCGTAGAAGAATTCTCCCAGGTCTCCACCTCAAAAGAAGGTTTCCAGGTGACCCAATTACATGACTGTAGTCTTATAACATCTCACTGGTAAAACAAAACAAACAATTATGATGGATCCAGTACCACTGTGCTTCAAGCTATAGGTCACTACCTCAAGACATTCACAGAGCACCCTGGAATGTCAAAGGCTGCACTCAATTCTATTCTGGCCACAGAGCAAACATTTTTGCCAGTGGCTAATAAGATGCCCTCCTCATATAATGAAATGATTTCAGTCATCAAACCACTCCTCATTCCCCTCTCTGTCTACCATGTCTTCCCAAAGGGTGACTATATTTATTTCAGGCATGAAGACAAATGCCTTGCGCAGTGTCCAGCTTGTGGCAGCAAACGACTGAATGATCTGAATTTACCAATAAAAACATTCAGCTATCTGCCAGTAATCCCTCACCTACTTAAGTTTTATTCATGCCCCAAAATGGCTGAACTTGTACAGTCCCATAGTTTGGAAGAACCTGAAGTCATTCTTGATGTACAAAACACGTGTGAGTGGCGGAGGTGGTTTTCTCCTGGGGGGATATTTAAGGGTGGCCGGAGAGGAATTGCGATTGGTTTTGCAACTGATGGAGTGAATCCTTGCAAAACAATTGGGAAGGAGTGTAGCATCTGGCCCATGTACATGAAGATTTTTAATTTGCCCTCATTTATGCGGAATGAAATGGGACATCTGATGTTGTGTGGGGTAATAGAAGGAGAAGGAAAAAAAGAGTCTCCAAGCCTTGATCCATATATGGAAGTGCTAGTGCAAGAGCTTCTCTGCTCAGATGGCAGACTTACATATGATGCCTTCCATCATGAGTATTTTCCTCTACATGTGGCAATAGTACAGTTCATCACAGATTTCATGGGCAGATGCAAACTACTACATTGCGTTGGACCAATGGGGCTAAGGGCATGTCCTTGGTGCAAATTACAAGGATTCAAATGCAGGTGCCTTGGGAAAACAGTCTTCCCTGGAAATCGGAGGTTTTTGGGGACAGCACATCCTTTGCGATCTCGTGGAGCTGTTCCCAACCACTGAGTGCAATCCAAGAATTGGGATGATTGCAATGCTGTCAGAAACCCGAGAGCATCCTGGAAACCCGACCTACGCAGAGAGGGTATGCCAAAGTGTTAAATATCAACAAGCAACCACAAAACTTGAAAGGTCACAGTTAGCCAAAGAAGAGGGAGTATTTGGTCCATATCCAATGCAGTCTCTGCCATATCACAATGAGGTCAAACAATCACACCCAGATGGTATGCACATCATCAATCAGTCATTCTCCCATCTCATGAACTTCCTGACTGATTCAAAGAAGGTTATCAGTACTTGGCAGATGGCAGACCATGTCCACCGGGTAATTCCACCTCAAAAGTTTGCTCTTACAGAAAGTGAGCTCAAGGAGGTAAATCTAAGAGCCACTGGTATCATTGCTCCACTTGAGTCAAGTTACAATGCTGGACAGGTCTTCTTCCAAAATTTTCCCAACACATCGGCTATCCATGAAGTATGTGACTTATATTTTTCTAATTCTTACATTTTTTTGCCTCCTTTTTCTATTTAATGCAGTTTGATATGATTTAAAAGTATGGAGAATATTGATGCTGCCAAGGCGACATCAAGGCCCTAACTAGTAATATGTAAGGCATTTTTTCTTGCTATTCAGTTTCAGATTTCTGGGCTTTTCCAGTGGTGCCTGAGAGGAATGCTTGAGCAACAACAGCGGCGTAGCCTTTTCATATGGCTGAAAGCAATTCAGTGTTGCTATGCTGAATCATTTACTGAAGTGGACCTAGAGAATCTTGATGAAATTGTGCCTTTAGCTTGTGCCCTAATGGAGAGGGATTGGCCTCTTTCATTTCAGGTGAAAACAATGCTTTGGACAATATGATTGTCACTCATACCAAGGCCCTATGAGTCATCATTACATTAGCCTGTTTTGCTATTTAATTTTAATGTTTGTTTCAACAATAGAACATCACGACCCACCTCCTACTACGCCTACCCCAATAAATAAGAGAGAATGGACCCCTTGTGTCTACATGGATGTTGCCATTTGAGAGAGCGAACAGCTGGGTTGTGAGGCGTGCACTCAAGAAGTGTGACATGGCGAGTACAATAATGCGGACTTACCAGGTAAATTATATATTTCTGTTTGCAAAAAGGTCATATGTGTTATCTTAGTATATGAAAAACCACATATGCTTTATTCATGCATTTATTAATTTAGCAGACATTTATTCCTAATTGATTTAAAGTACAGATATACAGTTACTCATAACAGTGAGTTGCCTTAGTATTAAATCTTCTTGGTGTTTTTTCAGCACCATGGTATACCAAATGAATGACAACTTTATAACCCAACTTTATAATGTAGGAAAAATCTTTTTTAGGTCTTGGACTTTACATTGTTTGCCTACAATTCAGAAACAGTCCATAACGAGGATCACCATAGACTATCTCTGAATAACTAGACCTGGAAAAAACAACATCCAAGTCCAGAACAGGTAACGCTCTTGACCAAATTTCTGCCAGACAGTAACGAGAAGATGGAAATCATGGTGTGCCACAAGAACATCCGAGTGCAGAAGAAGGAACACAATCAGCCTCTACTGTTCTCGGCAGCACAGCACAAGGCCAAATACAACAAGAATTCTTGCTATGTGCAGGTTTCAGAGGCACAATTTGGTGAAATTCAGTATTTTGTAGCAAACACAAACTATACATTTGCTGTGGTAGACATATTCCCAACTCCAAAAATTGATGAAGAGGTACACATGTACTTCTGCAATAGGGAAAAGGTGGGACAAGATTTATTCCCAATTTCATCATTGGCAGCACCTTTGTTTGTAGGATTTGAGGATGACAACCGTTATTTCCTGAATGTGCCTGTCCCAGGGAATCCACAGTGGTTGGAGTCACATGTCTGTAAATAGGTTAACTGTCTAATGTTTTGAAAATATATCTAATCAAATATGTACTCATTTAAAATTTTGTCATGTTTGAATTTGTTGTGAGATATTACATTAAATAATAAAATGTAATCCTTTGTAAATGTTACACTTTGTTCATAGTAAGTACACTGGAACTGATATTTTCCATAAACAACTCACAACAGAGCCTAATTATGATTGGTTATATTCAAATATGAATCTGCTTTTAACCATTTTATCAATTTGTCATCTGTCTAAAACTGGAAGTCAATGTTGTTTTTGCTAAATCAAATGTGCAATAAAATGTGGGAAAATTATGAGAAGGACACTTGTGTTTTATGAATGACCATTTACTAAATTTACATGAAAAAACAGAAATGATTTAAAAGATTATTATTATTTCTTTGTTGAACTGGATCATGCAGTCAACTAATCGTTGCACCTGGTGAAGTTTGCACTGTGTCGGTGATGTTTGTTATATTTATAATAATTTATCATATCTTTTCTATATTTAATATTATATTTATGCTGCTTACTCACAGAATGCTGCAAATGTTGTGCATATATGCTAAGCCCCAGTCAATACACCCATTTCACCCATTGTTAGATGGAAAAATGGCACTAAATATAATGATTTCTGATTTATGAATTTAGCTTAGTGTAAATATAACCTTCCCAATTCCTTACTTCTATACTCAGTGATTAGTTAGATTATTTTTAAAGAAATTACTCATACAACATTTCTATAATTTTTCAATCACTTCCTTTTGGCACTGGATCAATGTTCATACCTATCAGACAGTTTAGATTCTAAACGACATAAACATGCTTTAATATGCCACTTAATTTCAGCAAATGAAATATGAAATCTGGAGTATTACACCTGAATAATTATTGACAAGCATACTCACCCCCTGAATCCACACCTTCAGAATGAACACTACTTAACAGTGTCCTTAATTACCCCTTAATAATAGAACCTCCTGAATTAACACTTTAAATGTAAGATTAAGGGGTTTCATACTCATGCCTTAAATTTAATTTTAATGTAAAATTAAGGGGTCAGTTTCACAAATTAATGGGCACTTAATTCAGATTAAAGGTGTATTTTCAGGGGTAAATTAAGGTAGAGTTAAGAACATTTTAAGTACATTGTGTTTCATAGTGATAGGAGGAAGTGCTTAACTCTGATCAAGTAGCTTAACTCTGATCTGAGTTAGAAGCCTGGGGGACGTTTTGGGCTGTTCCAAAGCAATCTTCTAAAGCTCTGCTGTTTCGTCCTAGAAA
>JBBMFX010056500.1:0-11004 GCA_037832545.1 Rhabdalestes septentrionalis
AAAGAGATACAGAGAGAGATACAGAGAGAGAGAGATACAGAGAGAGATACAGAGAGAGAGAGAGAGAGAGAGAGATACAGAGAGAGAGACAGAGAGAAAGAGATACAGAGAGAGATACAGAGAGAGAGAGATACAGAGAGAGATACAGAGAGAGAGGGAGAGAGAGAGAGAGATACAGAGAGCGACAGAGAGAGAGAGAGAGAGAGATGCAGAGAGAGAGACAGAGAGAGAGAGATACAGAGAGAGGGAGAGAGAGAGAGAGAGAGATACAGAGAGAGATACAGAGAGAGAGAGAGAGAGAGATAAACAGAGATACAGAGATTGAAGTTCTCAGGGATGTTTTTCTAGAGACTACCAGAGTGGAGGGCAGAGGAGGGATATGCTACTCATGCACAGCCACTGAAAAACAATGTGTGAGTGTGTGTGTGTGTGTGTGTGTGTGTGTGTGAGTGTGTGAGAGAGAGAGAATGAGTGAGTGTGTGTGCGAAGCAGCAGCAGCTCTGCAGATAGTTCTGGGTGAGTGAGTCGAGTGTTTATGCCTGCAGGAGAACAACCTGACACTTTCTCACTCACACACACACACACACACACACACACACACACACACACACACACACACACACACACACACACACACTCCATTCAAACCTTCATGCATCAGAACCATAACATCCCATTCACTGTCTGTTTTTTGTTCTGGCCAAAAGAAAAGCTCATACGTTTCTGCCTATTTTCAGCAGGGTAATGTTAGTAAATGTTAGTAAAGCTTATGTATATAAAGTTTTATGTATATTAGCCTCATGGTGCGAACGAAAGGGTTCCAGCAGATTCTAGAGAGACGATGACACAGCTGATCAGTGGACAAAGCTGCATGATATGGACAGAATATTATGATTGCGATTATACCGCTCCCTATTTTGATTTCATTATATTTAAGGGCCTCACATCCCAAACTTTCTGGATTTAAAAGGGTTTAAAGCCGTAAATATCTGGTGCTCCTTCCACACAGTCCATATATAGAAACTAAGCTGCAAAACAGCCTGTTTTCAAATCAGTTTCTGTGGAAATCAGTGCCTTTAATAGTTCAAAACTGGCCAATTTCATTCAGATTACAGCAGAACTTCGGCTCATCAGGACACCCCAAACACTCCAGAAGAACAGACTGACGGTGTGAGAAGTTCGGAGGGGTTAGGCGTGTCTCTGTTCAGGACCATAAAGGATTTATGACAGAAAAGTCGTCCTGAGTCTCACAGGCTGATCTCTTGCTCAGCAGGTCGAATAGACCATTACTTGCATGATTCAAGGCCTTAATGATCTTTATTTCTTTTTCGTTCTTCTGTGGTAAATGAACCGTAGGGGGCAGTAGAGCAGATCCGGTACAGCCGCTCTGAAAAACCTCTTGATCTTACACGGAGCAGCTCCTGAACCAGAGTGAAACGTTCACGGTCAGGATGCTTTCAGATGGGTAAGAGGTCTTCAGGAACCCAGAGGAGATTCCGACCTTGCCTAGCTGAGCACCCAGCTAACGTTTAATTTTCTGTTGAATGGGTCTGGTAACGTGAGCAACTTAGTTGGAAGTAACTTGTCAGGTGATGCACATGAGGTCCCGGAAGTGAGTCGACCAATACAGAAACTGGTGAGAGGATTTCCGAGTCCTTACGCCCAACCCAACTCCAGCCACCTTTTGAATCCCTACATTTGATAAGAGCAGCGTTTCTCAGACCATTGGCTGCGGACCGGTGCCGAATTTTCAGCATTCCGCCTTTGCTCATTCACTCCAAACTTTTCATGAACACACACACGTTACGAGAGCTATCGAAAAACACGTCGTGTTCAAATCAAGCGAGTCTGGATTCTTTCTCTCGGAAGCGTCCATCAAATGATGCCCTTCCACATCACGGATCTGCGCGAGACCACGAAAACAGAAACAGGCTGAACTCAGAAAACTCGCTCCGAGTGGCTCGGTCAGCATGTCTTCCTCGTTTCCACCAGTTACAGATAGCGGGCACACCCATCATATTAAAATGTTGATTAAAATTTTGGTGCCAAATAATCCTTGTGTGTGGCTAGAATTAGTCATTTAATTTAGGTTCAAAGCCAATCTGCACATTCAGCACCATTTGGCAGAGTTCCAATGGGTAGTTAAAAAAACCCATAAAACAAAAAAGTAAAAAAAAACTACATTCCTTGGTTCTTATATATATAGGTACTTAATTTTCTTCTTCTTCTTCTTCTTCTTCTTCTTCTTATTTTTATTATGTTGTGATGTCCTTTATGCAGGGCCGTGCAGCCCCAAAGCCTGACATGACTGGTCCCCAGGACAAATAAGTTTGAGGAATGCAGGAAAAGCGTGTCTTGGAGCAATGTGTACGATTCACCTGCCCCATTGCTGTGTGTAGGTCCACCAGTTTGTTATGCTGGGTGAGCAGGTGAGTCTTTCAACATGTGGTTAAAAGCCGATATTGATTTGAGTCTAGTTTGCAGGAATACTGATGTACGTCGCTCTTGTTCACCAAACACCATAACCTTTAACTGTAGCTGTCTCTTAAAGGGGATATTTAAGAGACATATTACATTTCTTTTTAAATAGGTTATAACAGGTCTATGGGCTAAAAAACATGTTCATTAAGTTTTTGGGCAAAATCACTCATACATAAAAAAAAAAAAACTCCATCCCATGTGTACGCTGCACGTTTACCACACATGAAAATATCAGAAAACAGAGGCGGTATCAGCCCTATATGCGGGACCCGAGTTGGACCCAGAGCGAGATGAACTCAACACTTCATGGTGACTTGCCTTTGCCGGTAGCCGTAGTGCGCGGCGTCTTATTCCTGCTTGTAAAACCAGCAGACAGAAATGGAGGATCTTCAACTAATCTAGTGGGAGGGGCTCGAAAGATGAGGGATGGCTCTATATAAATTTCCCTATTCTGACATCACAATAGGGGAGCGTCCAAATGGCTCATAGAAACACATGATTCCTGACATCAACATTTTTCAATTGACAAATGGGAGTTTTTTTTATTGATTGGAGTGTTTATAGGAGCAGTAGAGACACAAATGGAAATAAAAAAGGATCCAAAATGTAAGTTTTGCATAACATATCCCCTTTAAAAGTTAAAATTATGCCACCTCGATTCATCAGGACACCCAGTAACTCACTTGGAGCTGAGATTGGTCACCCTGACAGGAACTCTGGGATTGGTTAGAGGCTCATCTGCATATCGCAGCCAACAATACCAGTATTGCAGAGACGGACGCCACAGGAATGGAAGATAGATGGTGCGTCCCTGACTGTGGACTCTGCTTGGTCTGCTTGTGAACATTAGTGAATGCCTGAGAGGAACACTGACCAGAATAACGTATTTTGGCTGTAGAAGATTTTGTTAGTGTTGGGTCACGCAGGACCCTCGGGCTGGACGGGCATTCCGCTCATTCCACGCTCCTGCAGGCGCAACTCGGAGGGACGGATCGTTTCCTCCCGACGGCTCAAACATCCTCATAACCGAGCGATTCCTCATTTCTAACGTTTGTTTAAAAATGATGATTCATCTGAACGATCCTCCGGTCAGTCAAATAAAGGAAAGTCCTCGCATGCTTTAGCATGTCAAGCAGACGGGGATCGCATTCCAGACACACACACACACACACACTGATTACAGAATCCAGCACCGGAAACTGGAATTGAGGTCCAGATGTGATGACCTCCAGTCTGGGGTGAGATCAGCGCATTTAGAAATTTCCAAAGTAAACACAGTAACTTGCTAAAGTGGGTCAAGAGGTATTACTTGTATTTATACCCATAGCAGCATCAACAACAGAAGAAAAAGTAATAATTATGCTGGTACTATTATTAAGGGCATGTTAATGGTTTATTAGTGCATTTATTAAGCATTATTTACTTAAAGACAACAATTATTTTATTGCTTGTTAAAGCATTTTCTTTTTAAATTCTTTCATTTTGAAAATTTTTGGGCTTCTGGTAGCACACAGCACGCAGCTCTAGGTCTCGGGCTTGTTTTCCAAGGGGGGTCAGGCGTCCCATTACTTTTGTCCATATTCATAGAGTCTCAGTATTATATATTAATGATACTGCAGTCAGATAAAGAGACGTTGGTCCCCTTTACACCTGCTGTAATGCTCTGGACTCTGAGGGGAACTTGCTTTTCTATAATAAACTAGATATTACCTGAATGCCCTGCAGGGACAAATAACTTTTTAAATATTTGATTTGATTATATTAATGTTTAATTTGAGATTTACAGAAATATCTGAGCTGTAACTGTGTTAAAGGGAACTCTGCTGATAAAAAGCTGAGGAACTCTGCTGATAAAGTGTTTAAACCAAATGTTACATCACGTTTGTTTATATAGCAGTACTTTAAATATATAGTATACACTAAGTTTGAATTATTTAATTTTGCATGTAACGTTGCGAGTAATGCAAGTAATAAAAAAAATTAAAGGAAATAAAATATTACTATTCTAATTATTAGCAGAAGCTATCACACTACTCTTGTTCGTCTTTAGTTATATTTTTATATTAATAATATTTTTTGGTTATTACTCCACCTGTTTATTTTTTGGCAGTTCTTCTCTAAGCAATAAAAATTGACTCAGTAATAGTTAGTTCAACCTGTTCAACCTCAGCCAACAGGTTCCACAGCCTGATGGCCAAAAATGAATGAGAGACTCAGGAGGAGTTTCCAGGTGAGTTACTGATTAATCAAGATCATGTGATATAACAAATAATTTTCTTTGACTGGCCGAAGGCCTGAATTCTACATTTTCCTCCCATTTCATTAGTTTGATAGATTCGTGTACCAAAATATTTAATTATTCATCATCATTCTATGGTTTTCAAACAGGCTGTTTCTGATACTGTGCCTTTAATACTGACACATGTAAATTATCTCGTTTCTGATTGGTTGTTCCCTACTGTAGCCCATTTAAGGAGCTGAAACACTCCTTAGAAATTGAAAGGGCGGGGCTGAACTGCTTCGGGCTGAATAAGCAGATTTATGAACACTGGTGACATCACAAAAACTTAACTTAGCTTCCGTATAGGGACTGTGTGATTCCAAGCACCATGCCACCAATTAATTTACTGCAATATTGTTTTTATATTTTGTTGTTTGTTATGTTTTGCTGCCCAGGTGTGACCCAGGAAACACATTTCACTGTATGTGACAAATAAACGACCTTGAAACTTGAATCTTTAAATGCTTTGTACCAAACATTGTTGTGACATCACAACCTGCCCTCTTAGTAAAAGGTCAATAGTGTTAGATTAGCGCGCCCACAGTTCAGAAAGGGTTAAAGCTCCTCTGCTTCACTGCAGCGTTCAGCCTTCCCCTAGAAACGTCCCTCCCGAGACCCCTGAGCGAACGTCCTCCCCCCTCAGCCGACGCATTCACTCCAATTAGCGTCAGATTTCCAGCGCTATTCCAGCGGTTCCTCACTCAGGCCGCGGCTCCACATCCGTCAGGCTAACGAGATAACGTGCCGCTGCCGAACTCCAGCGCGGCGTTTTAAGAGGATGATTGTTCCGAGGAGGAGTCGGGGAAGAGCGGGATCCAGGAGGTTTATTTTTAGCCGTCCCGCTGCGGCCGCAGACAGCACCGAGCTGACGGTTTAATTATCACCGCCGGGAATACGCCGGCTGGGCCGCCACGGGCTGTAACGAACTCTGCACGAGGAACGCTTTAATTACAGCTCTGCTCTCACTGTAGTCACCCTTTATTCATTTATTTATTTATCTATTCATTTCGTATGCCCTCCCTAAGCATGGCTCACAATCAGAGAAAGACAGAGAGAGAGAGAGAGAGAGAGAGAGAGACAGAGAGAGAGACAGAGAGAGAGAGACAGAGAGAGAGAAAGAGAGAGAGAGAAAGAGATATATAGAGACAGACAGAGACAGAGAGAAGGAGAGGGTGACAGAGACAGAGAAATAGAGAAAGACAAAGAGAGAGAGAAGTGTGTGTGTGAGAGAGAGAGAGCGAGAGAGAGAGAGAGAAGTGTGTGTGTAAGAGAGAGAGATATGGTTTGCCCATAAGTGTGAAAGTTTGGGATTCAGCCAACTGATAAATTAGCGTATGTTGTTAGCTTACTCTATTTGTCTTTTATTTCAGTTCACTTTAAGCAGGATGCCCTTTAACTCTCTACCTACTAGTAAAAGACAACTACGATACACATACGTCTCTCTGTCACAACAAACAAACCATTAAAACAAAGCCTATGATTCCCCCTCATCCAAATACTTCCTCCCACAGCTTATATGACAAACAATATTTACACACATTCAAACAATGAAAACATTTAGTACATGTGACAAGTGGTTGAAAATAGACACACTTGTCAGTTTGTGAGGATGTTTTTGTTGTAACAATATAACCAATAAAGAAAATTATAATGCAAAATGTTCCCTATATTCTATTATTCCTTTAATCTTCACATGTGTGGAGCACATTTTAAGTTATTTAGGTTAATAAAGCAATGGATTTGGAACCCACCCACCCTTGTTTAGAATTCACATGAGTTGAACAGCTCTATCCGCACATATGTAGGGCATTTCTGTGAGAAAATGCAAAAATGGCTAAAATCGGTAAACTGAGCAGGCTAGCATCTTGATGTCCAACTAACAGCAGCCTCGGGGCTTAAACATTTTTTTTACACATCTGAGACACACATCTTTCTATTCCTAACTGACCTGTGTCCTGTACGCGGTCCCCCCTCATTCAATCGAAAAGTTGTATACAAGCGCAAAAACGGTGAGACTGATGTACATGTTGGAACAATAGCCCTGTATACATTGACACTTTTTCCCACTTCTAATCTGATTAAATATCAAAACCGATTAAAAATATCCCATGTAAATGATTCACGTGAATCAGAAAAAAAAGTGGTGGTTTAGACCTTTTGTTTAATCTGATCGATTGAGAAAACAGACAAACCGATTATTAGAACACTTTCCTTCTTCCTGTGTATGCGCGTTAGCTCACGGCTGGTAGCTACAGGCTAGTAGCGCAGTAGAGTTTAATGAGTTTAGCTCAGGAGCAGCAGTGAACGTTTTTATTGTATAGATGAAACAGTTCAATATCGTGGAGAGAGTGGATGAGCGTAAAATCAGAAACAGAAACATCAGCACTGTCCAAAGCCACCGCTAGCCGTTAGCATGGCGCGATATGTAGTAGCCTCGCGTTAGCATTTCTCAGTTAATCATTAGAACCGAACTGTATAAACTGGCTCTCTGCACCTCAAACGATCTATCCATCTAGACCCTTCTCATTTAAATATTTTTTTTTCTCTCGATATACATCATTATCAGTGCTGCAGCAATGCCCCAGAGTGCGAGGCACCTAATGAAGCTTCCCTCACATTAAACAGCTTCTGACGTGGAACGGATGGTAAATGAGGAGAAAGGAAAGAGGTTTAGATAGAGCTCTTTCACTTTTTCTAGACTAGAAAAGTGTTTCAGGTCTCCCAGAGCGCTTCTCAAAATAATGTAAGATCGGATTAAACAGCTTGAACATGTTAACGTGGAACAAACGAGGATCTCTTTATTTGACACCCATGTAAACAGTTCGTTTGGGATATTTAAATCAGATTAAATTTAATCTGAAATAAAAAGTGGTGATGTAGACGCGGCTAGTGTCAGTATCTCAAATGGTCTCAGCGGTGAAGCGCCACCAAAAAAAAAAAGGTGCAATCAAAAACCTCAAATAAACTAAGTATTAGTATTAGTATGTCCCAAAGACAACATGGTAGGGAAATCCCTTTCTATTGCGGTAGACTAGCCATCCAGCAATGCCATGGCCAGAACATAGATAAGCGAGGGATGCACAGGTCAATTAATACAACAACGACCAGCTCACCTCGCTCCCGAAGGTTCCGGAACAGCTTGGAAGTTCCTTTCCAGACTGGAGGAGTTTCTGCCAAGATCTTCTCCAGCTCCTAGGACAAAAAACAAACAGCACTGAGGATAAAAACCCCAGGTAACTATGTCTAACACATTTGCTGCGTATTGTAAATGTAAGGAAATAACAAGGACAATGTCTGACCTGTTTGGAGATGGACCTCCATGGTTTCTTACCTGGTTAGAAGAGAAAGACGTGTTATATGGACTAAAGGTTGGAGTAGGTGGCATCTTCTCTAGTAACAGTGCTAATTAGCTTTTGTACATGAGATGCTTGGGTGGTTTTCTCCTTGGAGATGCTTGAAACCAAGGGTGTAGTTTGAAATAAGATATTGATGGGAACACTGGTAACTTTACTCAAGTCATAGTGCAACATCAATAGTATCTTTATACATTACCATAAAAATAAGTGCCTAGAGAGAGGCACTGTCGTCCAGCGTCCAATTATCTCTTCAGAATAGAATAGAATAGAATACAATCTTTATTGTCATTGTGCTTTAAGAACAACGGAATTGTGTGCAAACCCATGCAGTGCAAGTAAAAAGAGGAAGTTTAAACTATAAATAAATACAAAATAAAAATAAAATAAAAATAAAATATATAGTGTATTGAGAACTATTTAAAAAACTGAATAAACAAGGGTAGTATGATTAGTAGCATTCACAGTTTACCATATTTCACAGTGATAAAATACTTCTCAACTTCAAAGTGATTATTCCCAAGACATATTGCACAGTGGTGACAGTTAAACATATTTAAAAGTATTTAAACCAAAGCATTTTAACCAACAATCTTAAAATTTTCATCTAAACATAAAATCATGTTAATTACATCCATGTCATAAATGCAAGGATGTGGTATCGCGATACTTTCGGGGTATCGGTTTACCGTGTAACACTAGTCTCTTACTGAATCAACACCAAATGCAATATGTTCAGAACTGTTAGTATAAACTCGTCCTTTTACTATAAATCAGCACGAAAGCTGCACTGAGCTACGGAGCTTCTTAAAGCAGATTCAGCTTCAGCCAAACACCTGTCAACAAGAACTGCCACAGCCAATCAGATAACAGTACTGAGCCAATCAGATAATGGTACTGGGATAGACAGGTGGGATTCACACTGTTTGACGGAAAAACTGCGGTTTTATTTGAATTGTACTGTTTGAAATGATTGCTAATGAAATTCAGTAGTTATTGGAGTAGTTACTCTACACCTTGGCAAGAAACCACCACATCTTCATCATCCTCAGAAGATTCTAACCCAACCCCTCCGGCTCGGGCTCCCGAAACAGCTGAGCCAGGTGAGCCGAGTCACAGTCCCTGAACACCTGACTGGTGTGTGTTAGCAGGAGTGTAAATACACACCTGAGCTCTCTTGGGACGCTTGGAGGACCAAGTCCAAAATTATTGTTATTTGGGGAAGAATGTTGTTTTATGAAGAACATGTGAAGTCTTCATTTAATAAACGGATGTTTTTGAGCAATTCTCGCTCTAAAATTGCGATTCTGGCACTCCTGAGACTTTGAAAAGCTTTTCACTTTTTATAAGATTCAGGTATAAAGTAATTCATATTAAATTGTGAAATAAAAGCATACAAATGACTAAGATATTTAAAAAATAATCATTTTTGGACATGATACTAAGTCTAAAATTATGTTATTTTATTTGTTATTGATTTTCTACTTGGGGAGTACACAAAGGTGTCAGCAGCTTCACTACAAGACGAACCATTTATAATCCACACGGTCAATCTGACAGATTGTAAAGCACCACAGGAAGTGTAGGGGGCGATAGTGACTTCAAATTAGCTTTTGTACATGCGATGCTTGGGTGGTTTTCTCCATTGAGATGCTTGGAAGCAAGGGTTTAGTTTCAATTAAAACATTGACGGGAACATTGTTAAATTTACTCCAGTCATAGTGCAACATCACGTACATCTTTATACATTACCATCAAAATACATGTATCTAGTACATATGGGGGAACCTAGAAAGAGTCATTCATATTAAATTGTGAAATGAAAGCATACAGATGACTAAGATATTTTAAAAATAATCATTTTTGGACATGATCCTAGTCTAAAAACTATAGTTATTTTGTTTGTTTTTTATTGTCAACTTGGGGAGGACACAAAGGTGCCCCATTTTCTTCATAGTTTGCTTCCAAAAATCCAGATTTTCTTGTATTTTTAATGTGGTCTTGATAGTAAAGTGAAAGTGAAAATGACCACTCATACACACCACAACACATGGTGTGAGTAGTACAAAATTCTTCCTTTATATTTAACCCATTAAACCCATTCACCACGTGAAGCAGTGGGCAGGAACAAAGCACTCTGGGAGAAGAGTGTGGGGACGGTCCCTCAGTGGTGCCTGGCAGTCTCGGGATTCGAACCCATGATCAAACTGCTAGTCTACCGGGCAGTTCTCCAGACTTCCAGAAGGACTTTCAAAGAATCTCCTCTCCAGCCCAGCCCACCTTTAGACTCTTTTCAGCCTGTCAGTAAAACCTTTCTTTTATTTAATCTTCTCAGTGTGGCAAATATAAACGGGCAGTACATTGGATTTTTATACCATCAAGGACATTAAAGCTATATCTGCAGAAATGGGGGGACGCCTCAAGACTGTAATACTGTAAGAAATGAAAATAATTTAGAGAGGAGAGACTCCTCCTCTGCGTGTGACGGTTGTCCGAGTCGGCGGTACTCACTGCGGGGCTGGCTCATGGTGACCGACTCGATGAAGTTCTGGGGGGTCATGTAGAGCTGGCCCTCGTATTCCACCGAGCTGAAGAGGTGAAAACGGTACTCGTGAGAGGACATGGAGACGTCCCTGTCCTCCAACTCGTACTGCCGCGCCTACAGAGAAACAAAGCAAGGCAGCAACTCCACCTGTAACTGGAGGTTTCTGGTAGAAATCAGTTTTTAATGAATTTAACAGGTCTGTTACTCTGGAGCGTTTCTCTGGGATTAAAAAACATGGTGGGATTTTATATTTAAACTAACACTTAACTTCACTATCACTGTCCTCTTCACCATCACTGTCCACTTCACCATCACTGTCCTCTTCACCATCACTGTCCTCTTCA
>JBBMFX010056520.1:0-11003 GCA_037832545.1 Rhabdalestes septentrionalis
ATTGTGGCTGTTGTAGACTGAGGTGTGGATGCTGTAGTTGTGGAAATATCTGTTGTTTGTGCTACAGATGTAGTTTGAGGTTCCAAAGTTGTAGTACTCTGAGTTGCTGTAGTTGGGGAATCAGTTGTTATAGAAGTTGCTATTGTGGCTGTCGTAGAATGTGTTGTGGATTCTGTCGTAGTGGAAATATCTGTTGTTTGTACTGCAGACACAGTTTCAGGTTCCACAGTTTTAGTGCTCGGAACTGTCGTAGTTGGGGAATCAGTTGTTTTAGAAGTTGCTATTGTGGCTGTCGTAGACTCAGGTGTGGAAGCTGAGGTTGTGGGAATATCTTTTGTTTGTACTGTAAATGTAGTTTTCGTTTCCACAGTTGTAGCGCTCAGAATTGTCATACTTGGGGATTCAGTTGTTATAGTATTTGCTATTGTGGCTATAGTGGACTCTGGTGTGGATGCTGTGGTAGAGGAAATATCTGTTGTTGTTACTGCAGATCTAGTTTTAGGTTCCACAGTTGAAGTGCTCGGAATTGTCATAGTTGGGGAATCAGTTGTTAGATAAGTTGCTATTGTGGCTGTCGTAGGCTCAGGTGTGGATGCTCTGGCAGTGGAAATATTTGTTGTTTGTCCTGCAGATGCAGTTTCAGGTTCCAAAATTGTAGTGCTCTGAATTGTCATAGTTGGAGAATCAGTTGTTATAGAAGTTGCTACTGTGGCTGTCATAGGTTCAGGTGTGGATATTGAAGTTGTGGGAATATCTGTTGTTTGTACTGCAGATGCAGTTTTAGGTTGCAAAGTTGTAGTGCTCGGAATTGTCGTAGTTGAGGTGTCAGTTGTTATAAAGTTTGCTATTGTGGCTGTGGTAGACTCAGGTGTGGATCCTGACGTTGTGGGAATACCTGTTGTTTGTACCGCAGATGTAGTTTTAGGTTCCACAGTTGTAGTGCTCAGAATTGCTGTAGTTGGGGAATCAGTTGTTATAGTAGTTGCTATTGTGGCTGTAGTGGACTCCGGTGTGGATGCTATGGTAGTGGAAATATCTGTTGTTGATACTGCAGATGTAGTTTTAGGTTCCACAGGTGCAGTGCTCAGAATTGTCGTATTTGAGAAAGCAGTTGTTATAGAACTTGCTATTGTGGCTGTAGTAGACTCAGGTGTGGACCCTGACGTTGTGGGAATATCTGTTGTGGTTACTGCAGATGTAGTTTTAGGTTCCACAGTTGCAGTGCTTGGAATTGTCGTATTTGGGGAATCAGTTGCTATTGAAGTTGCTATTGTGGCTGTCATAGACTCAGGTGTGGATGCTGTGGTTGTGGAAATATCTGTTGTTTGTACTGCAGGTGTAGTTTTAGCTTCCAAAATTGTTGCGCTCGGAATTGTCGTAGTTGGGGAATCAGTTGTTATGGAAGTTGCTATTGTGGCTGTTGTAGACTGAGGTGTGGATGCTGTAGTTTTGGAAATATCTGTTGTTTGTGCTGCAGATGTAGTTTGAGGTTCCGAAGTTGTAGTACTCGGAATTGCTGTAATTGGGGAATCAGTTGTTATAGAAGTTTCTATTGTGGCTGTCGTAGACTGAGGTGTGGATTCTTTGGTAGTGGAAATATCTGTTGTTGATACTGCAGATGTAGTTTTAGGTTCCACAGGTGCAGTGCTCAGAATTGTCGTATTTGAGAAATCAGTTGTTATAGAACTTGCTATTGTGGCTGTAGTAGACTCAGGTGTGGACCCTGACGTTGTGGGAATACCTGTTGTTTGTACTACAGATGTAGTTTTAGGTTCCACAGTTGTAGCGCTCAGAATTGTCGTAGTTGGGGATTCAGTTGTTATTGTAGTTGCTACTGGGGCTGTCGTGGTCTCAGGTGTGGATTCTGTGGTTTTGGAAATATCTGTTGTTTGTACTGCAGATGCAGTTTTAGCTTCCAGAGTTGTATTGCTCGGAATTGCCATAGTTGGGGAATCAGTTGTTATAGAAGTTGCTATTGTGGCTGTCGTAGACTGAGGTGTTGATTCTGTAGTAGTGGAAATATCTGTTGTTTGTACTGCAGATGCAGTTTTAGGCTGCAAAGTTGTAGTGCTCGGAATTTTCGTAGTTGGGGTATCAGTTGTTATAGAAGTTGCTATTGTGGCTGTCGTAGACTCAGGTGTGGATGCTAACGTTGTGGGAATACCTGTTGTTTGTATGACAGATGTAGTTTGAGGTTCCACAGTTGTAGTGCCCGGAATTGCTGTAGTTGGGGAATCAGTTGTTATAGAAGTTGCTGTTTTGGCTGTGGTAGACTCAGGTGTGGATGCTGTGGTAGAGGAAATATCTATTGTTTGTACTGCAGATATAGTCTGAGGTTCAACATTTGTAGTGCTTTGAATTGTCAAAGTTGGCGAATCCATTTTTATAGAAGTTGCTCTTGTGGCTTTAGTAGACTCAGGTGTGGATGCTGAGGTTGTGGGAATATCTGTTGTTTGTGCTGCAGATGTAGTTTTAGGTTCCACAGTTATAGTGCTCAGAATTGTCATAGTTGGGGATTTAGTTGTTATAGAAGTTGCTATTTTGGTTGTAGTGGACTCAGGTGTGGATGCTGTGGTTTTGGAAATATCTGTTGTTGATACTGCAGATGTAGTGTTAGGTTCCACAGTTGTAGTTCTCGGAATTGTCGTAGTTGGGGATTCAGTTGTTATAGAATTTTCTAGTGTGGCTGTAGTGGAGTCAGGTGTGGATGCTGTGGTTTTGGAAATATCTGTTGTTGATTCTGCAGATGTAGTTTTAGGTTCCACAGTTGTAGTGCTCTGAATTGTTGTAGTTGGGGAATCAGTTGTTATAGAAGTTGCTATTGTGGGTGTCGTAGACTCAAGTTTGGATGCTGTGGTTGTGGAAATATATGTTGTTTGTACTGCAGATGTAGTTTTAGGCTCCAAAGTTGTAGTACTCAGAATTGTCGTAGTTGGGGAATCAGTTGTTAAGGAAGTTGCTATTGTGGCTGTCGTAGACTCAGGTGTGGAAGCTTTTTTTGTGGAAATATCTGTTGTTTGTACTGCAGATGTAGTTTTTGGTTCCACAGTTGCACTCAGAATTGTCGTAGTTGGGGATTCACTTGTTATAGTAGTTGCTATTGTGGCTGTCGTAGACTCTGGTGTGGATGCTGTGTTTGTGGAAATATCAGTTGTTGTTACTGCAGATGTAGTTTTACGTTCCACAGTTGCAGTGCTCGGAATTGTCGTAGTTGGGGAATCAGTTGTTATAGAAGTTTCTATTGTTGCTGTCGTAGACTCAGGTGTGGATGCTGTGTTTGTGGAAATATCAGTTGTTTGTACTGCAGGTGTAGTATTAGGTTCCAAAGTTGTAGTGCTCGGAATTGTCATAGTTGTGGAATCAGTTGTTATAGAAGTTGCTATTGTGGCTGTCGTAGACTCTGGTGTGGATGCTGACGTTGTGGGAATATCTGTTGTTTGTACGGCAGATGTACTTTTAGGTTCCACAGTTGTATGGCTCGGATTTGTAATAGTTGATGAATGAGTTGTTATAGAATTTGCTATTGTGGCTGTCGTAGACTCCGGTGTGGATGCTGAGGTTGTCGGAATATCTGTTGTTTGCACTGCAAATGTAGTTTTAGGTTCCACAGTTGTAGTGCTTTGAATCGTGGTAGATGGGGAGTCAATTGTTTCGGAAGTTCCTGTTGTGGCTGTAGTAGACCCACTTGTGGATTCTGTTGTTCTGGAAATGTGTCTCGTTTGTACTGCAGATGTAACTGTAGGTTCCACAGTTGTAGGGTTCACAACTATTTTAATTGGTGAATCAGTTGTTTCAGAAGTTGTCATTGTTGCTGCATTTGACTCATGTGTGGATGCCATGGTTGTAATATCTGTTTGTTCTGGAGATTTTGGATTTGGAATTTCCATAGATGTGCTTTTTTCCAGTGCAGTTGATGAGTCATTTGTTTGAGAAGTTGTTGTTGTCCTACATTGAAAGTATTTAATCATGAATGAAAACAATATTTCTGTCAATATATTTTCAGTTATTTTCTGTGTAGTGTAATGTTGCACTTAGTATTTTCTAGCCATGTTTGTGGAAGAGTGACATCTCCTTCTAACTGTCATGTCCCATCAGTGGGTGCTTCCTTTTTCCTGATCTGTTTAGTTTGGGAAAACTTTTATTATGATGCTATAATGGGTTTGTTTGTGTTCTATTAGTGACAGCTGGGATATGTTTATATAAAGTGCTTGTGTTTTATTATTGGATTTTGTTTTTTAGTATTTAAGTTTGGTTTAGGTGGACTGTAGTTGTCCACTGTCAGATTAAGCATTAAGTTTTTTGTTTCTCCTTGTGTTGTGTTTTTTGTGTTTGGAAGTCTGGCTCTCATGCCTTTTGTTTTGATTAAATATAAAAGAGTATCAAACATGGAAGTCTGCTTGTGTGTCGGGTTTCCGTGCCTAGAGAAGATGGGTAATCCTGACAGATGGATCAACCCAACCCATAATACTGGTGCAATAGCTTGGGCTATGGGACAAATGTGCGAGAGGATTGTGTGGGGGAGAATTGAATGCTGTGTGGGGGAGAACCAAAGGACGAGGAAGCGGACCTGGGCTTTTGGAGGAGCAAATGTATTGACGGAGGGAGAGGTGGGAGATCCCTGGCTTGGAGATGAAGGAGGCATGTAGGTCCACACCGTTTATGTGTCCACCCACACTCTAGCTGCCCAGGAAGTCTTAAGTCTTCCTCTGACGCTCCTCCAATAAGGCTCGTGCCCAACTCGCCCCCTCAGTCAAGCCCCTGGCAGGAACAGCAAACATGATTTTCAGCCACCTTGAGTCTGAGGACCTTGCCCCTGCCTCCCACACAGCAAAATGTGCCGCCTTCTGAAGCTAGAGCTCTATACCAGCCCGTAACTGAAGATAAGAAGTTGCAGCTTTGGCAGCAGCTGGCAGTGCAAGAACAACAAATGACCAAGGACTGATAACAGACCTGATCCATTCCCTCAAGCAGCGGTCTGGCCAGCCACAAGTACCAGCTGCTGAGAACCTGAAAGTCAGGCCAAACCAGAGAGTCAAGCTTCAGGGTCCAGAGCCTAGAGTCTGAACTTCTGAGCCACAAAGGAATGCACCTGAGCATTGAGGGGTGCTCCAAGGGTATTCTTGCATCCCATGCCAGCGCTGAGGCTTCAGCGTCCCATGCTAGCACCTAGGCTCCAGACACCGGTACCAGCACTAAGGCTTCAGCCTTCCATGCTAGCAACTAATCTCCAGCCATTAATACCAGTGCCAAGGCTCCAGCCACTGATACCAGAGGCAAGGCTCTGGCTAGAAGTTAAGGCCCTAGATGGGGAGGCTTGTACTCTAAATGTCCCAAAAGAGGCTGCTAGTGTTACTGAGGCCAATGAGAGAATGTTCCCAGTAGGGGTTGGGGGGGTGTCTCCCCGAAAAATTTTAGGTCACCAGGGTTTGCAAGGGGACTCCTGGGGCCCAGGGAGTAGCCCCAACAGAGGGCGAGCTCAGTCCCAGAGAACATAGACTGGCTCCATGGAGAGAGCTCGATACTGGAGGATATGTAGGGGTTTCCCAGGGGGGGCAATCTGGAGGACACGGTAGGGCTAATCGGAGGGGGCTCCACCCACAAGGACACTAAGGTGATCCCCAGAAGGGGTTCCACCCACAGGGACTTTAAGGGGCTCCTCGTAGGGGGCTCCGTACTGAAGGACAGTGAGGGGCTCCTCGTAAGTGGCTCCAGCTGGGAAGAGACAGTGAGAGGGCTGAGGAAGACCCTCAAAGAAAAGTGATGGTGGGACCCAGTCTGGCCACCCTGGCTGTGCAGAGCACTGGCCATGATGAGTACTACCAAGAGACGGTTGGGTGCGTACGCTGAGGCACTTTCTTTTGCCTCCACCTGTGTTCTGTTAGTCATAGCTGGGGTATGTTAGTGATAAGAGCTTGTGTTTTGTTATTATGGTTTGTGGTTTTAGTATTTAAGTTCGGTTTGGGTGTACTTAATTGTCGGCCCTCTGTCAGATTATGCAGGTTTATGTTTCTCCTATCTCCTTGTGTTGAGTAGTTTTTGTTTTTGGAGATCTGGCCCTTGTGCCTTTTGTTTTGAATGATAAATAAAAGAGTATCAAGCATGGAAGTCTGCATATGTGTTTGCTTTCAGTGCCTGGAAAAGGAGAGTAATACTCACACTAAGATAGATCATCTGTTTACTTTAGAAAAGTACTTACGTTTGTGCTCCAGCCCCAGTAAGGACACACCATAGAAAGACTGTTATAAAATAAAGAATATTTTTCAGATTTCATCAGATTTCAAAAGTGTTTCAAAAATATATAATATTTTTACTATCATAAGGTGCTACACCATTATGTGGCTTATCTTTTTACTTTTACTATTAAATGTCATTTTAGCATGATATTTGAAATACAACCCCAAATCAGAAAAGGTTTGGACAGGGTGGAAATGTGAATAAAAAAATAAAGCAGTAATTTACAAATTTCCCTTAACTTTTATTTCATTGCCGACAGTATGAACACAAGATAATTCATGTTTATTTTTGGTCAACATCATTTGAGTTGTAAATAAACATCCATTCTTGCCATTAAGGCTTGGAAAACATTCCAAAAAATGTGGGGATGGGGGGAATTCAGGGGTAGTAACGAGGTATAATAACTAAATAATGATGAAACTGGTGATGTTAACAGGTGATTGCAATCATGATTCGGTACAAAAGCAGGATCAAGGAAAGGCCTACTCCTTTAGGAGCAAAGATGGGCAGAGGATCATCAGTTTGCCACCAAGTGCAGGCAAAAATCTTTGAAATGATGAAGATGATGACATTTGAGCATTTCTCCCTCTAAGGTGCATTACATAGTGAAAAGAATCAGGGAATCTGGAGAAATTACCATGCGCAAATGGACGCCATGTCCTGTGGACCAAAGAGGAAAAGGACCATCCAGACTGTTACCAGATACAAGTCCAAATGCCATTGTCTGACAAGATATAGGGTACGTGTCAGTGTCTTGGGCAAAGGTAATTTTCCCTTCTGATGGCACCATCAATGCTGAGAAGTATTTCTCAGTTTTGGAGGAACAAATGCTGCCTTCAAGATGACATCTTTTCTAGGGACGCCCATGCTTAGTTCAGCAAGACAATACCAAACCACACACTGCACACATAACAAAGGCATGGCTGCATGAGAAGAGGGTGCGGATGCTTGACTGGCCTGCCTGCAGCCCTGATTTGTCTCCTAAAGAGAATGTTTGGCGTATTTTCAAACAAAAAATGCGTCAGCAAAGATCCTGTACCATTGTGCACCTAAAACATTGTTTGCAGGAAGAATGGGACAAATTAACACCTGCAACACTTAGTCACTTGAATTCTTCAATGCCTAAACATCTTTTAAATGTTGTTAAAAGACAGGGGAACTGTACAAACTGGTAAATGCTGTACTGTCCCAACTATTCTTGAAATTTGTTACAATCCTGAATGGCAAAAATTGATATTTATTTACAAATCAAATTATTTTGACAAGAAAAAAACATGAATTATTTTGGGTTCATACTGTCTGCAATTAAATACATTTTGAGGAAAATGTATAACTATGTTCTTTTATTAACATTTTCCACCCTGTACCAACTTTTTCTGATTTGGGGTTATAGTAGCATGTTGTTGTGACTGTGATGAATAACAAACTAGATTACTTTCCCAGATCAAATCTTCGCAGGTAGAATTCTATATCAGAGGTTCACCAGCCAGTGTGCATAGTTGAAATTCATGTTACAACAGATATCATTCTGGGCTGTTTCTGAGCAAGGTATACATAGCATATACTAGTAAATCATCAGGATCTTTCTATACCCTTTCTCTGTGTGTGGGAGAACGAGGATTCCTTGGTAGGAATCTATCCTCTTCTGTGGAGAGTTCTCAGAACAAAGTGCGTAGATCACCGGCTCTTTCGCATGTATCCATGACTGGGCTCATTCTCTACGCTACAACTGGGCAAACTTTCAGTCATTCAGGTCAGTCTCTGTGACATTAACCTTGGCTGCTTCCGTTAGACTTGTAAAATATGAGGTATCTAGTCAAAGCCACACTCTGGACCTTGGCATTTTCATCTATTGCACTGTAGCTCAGGAATAAAACAAACAGATCTTTCAAATTTGGAAATACAGTAAATATAAAAAAGTCACTAAATAATTTGTAGATACCTGTAAAATCTTTTTTTAAATGTTGAAAAATACAGTTAGATATCATAGTGACAATTCATATTTTACCCATAATATTTACATTAATAAATTACATTGTATTGTGTAATTATTTACTGTATTTATTTAATTATATTGCCCAATCCATGCCAGCATAACATTTCTGTTGGTATAAATAGTTTTTGCACCTGTTCATCTGTTTGTTTGTCTGATATATTTTCTCTACTGTATCATGTCTTTTGTTTTTTGTTTTTTTTTGTCTCTGTTCTCATCATCATTTGTGGGAGCGGCACTTCAGTGTATCAAAGACTAAATTAACATCCACGGTGCTGACTGTCTATCTATCTGTCTGTCTATCTATCTGTCTGCCTTTTTTCTATCTGTCTGTCCACTTGTCTACCTGTCTGACTATCTGTCTATCTGTCTGACTATCTGTCTATCTATCTGTCTGTCTATCTGTCTTTTTAATCACACACACGTGTGTTTCAAAATTAAATGTGGGAGTCCTATAAAGTCTGTACAACATACAGAATTTTTTTACAGAAGTTTTGAGCCAACCTTCATTTTTCGGCTTGTAAAACTGTCTAATGTTTGTCAAAACTGAGCAGATTAAATGAAAGAAATGTGAACAAATATTCACTGACAGGCTGCAAAGTGTTTAAAGACAAAGGCAGCCTAGATAAAGGAGTTCCAGCCACTCAGCATTCAGCACCACCAGTATACTGATCACCGCCTGATCATCTGGAACCATCTGCTCCTGGTTCTTTACTGGTTCAGGACTTGAGTTAGATGCTCTTTCTTCTGCTTGAATGCTTTATACGAAGGTCACTGTACGTCTTAACCAACAGAAACATTCCTCTGAAACTCAAGTTCAGGGACTGGACTGGAAATGAGAGACTTTGAAAGCCTGGAGAACTGTTACTCGAGAACCCCTTAAAATTAGTGCTGTCAAGCGATTAAAAATTTTGATCTAATTAGTTACATGGTGTGGCGATTAATTAATCGTATTAATCGCATTTAATCGCACATACATACAGACGTAACAAGAAGCATTTTTTTTTACCATTTATTATTGAATATAAGCCTATAACTTGGGCTACAATGGTCATGATATTTTTTATCACTGATTGAACCAAACCTATGAATTAGGTTACAGTATATGACAGTTGTCAATTTGGATAAACTACATCTCCCAGCTCTCTCTCACAAACACACACACACTCCGGCCACAGCGCAGAGACTCCGCCCCTCTGGAGGTCTGGTTGGAGAAAGCTAATGCGGCTACTTCCAGCTCAGTTTTCCCTCTCCTGCTGCCTCTAGCTCGACCAAAAGCTCCCCTACAGACACTATGACCATGTTCTCCACTGTCACACACTTTCCCGATGGGCAAAATGTTGAAATAAACATGTTTTTGCTTCGTGTTGACTTTCGCCTTGCCTGGCCATGCAGCTGCGCTCCAAAGTTGAACCAGGAGATGCGCGAACGTCTTTTCCAAAAGGCAAATAATCACCTTCAGAGTCAGAATTGGCAAAACACATTCACAAGACATCGCGGACAACTTTTTATTAACTATTTTTTCTTTTTTTTCTTCCAAATCTCACTGAACTGAACCGCGCTCTCTTGCTGATCACGCAGCAGTGATCTGAGACTGAGGATCTGATGTTCCCCTGCTGTTTACCCCAAACTTTGACCGGGAAGATGAAGTAAAGTGTTAATTGCGTAAAAAATATTAACATGTTTTTTTTTCTGTGATTAATTAATCTAATTAACGCGTTAAATTCCCAGCCCTAATTAAAATACAAGAAAGTCTGGATCTCTGGAAGCAGAATAGGAAGAAATGAATTGGCTCAAGACTTTTGCATTTGACTGTAAATTGCTAAATATGTAATAAAATCTTCAGGGGGGAATTATCAGATATACTTACATACAGTGAGGAAAGTGTTTTTTCCACCGCCATCATATTCACAGAGAACAAGCCTGTGGATCAGAGGTCAGTTTTAGCTTCACTGTGTGTCTTAAACCTTTTCCCTTAAGTGAGAAAATGTTGATTTTAACTGAAATGTCTGTATCTTTGTTCACTGCTGTATTACAGATTAATAAAGTGAATGTGTGTTGGTTTGTGTGTGTGCATCCAAATACAGTTTCTACTTTAAAAACAGTTTGCTTTAATTTGTTTTTTAACTCTGATCCCAGTAAGCAGTAGTTTGAATGTGCTACATGACAACCAATTATTACAATTAAAATTCAATTAAGTTAAATTATCAGCATAACCATAAGTAAAAACACAAATAAATACATTTAAACATGTCAAAAGGTCACTTTACCTTTTTTTATTCTTCAAAGTCATAACCATCCAATCTGAGCCGCTAATCAGGTCGTGTCGTCTGTGACTCTGTGAAATGCCCTAAAAGTGCTAAATCACAGAGGGAAGGTTATTTATCTGAAAGACTGACGTTGTAAGGAGTGGTTACAGGTGTAACTGGCCTCTCCCTCTTTATTTTGTGAATATGAACAATAACGGGTGTACGTCCCCACCGGTGATTATTGCCAAGTGAATTCCAGATATTCCATTATTGACTAAGTGACACTGGTGAATGGAATGCAGTGACACTCTTCAGTGCCGTTATGAGTTCTGGAGAACAGCCTGAGGTTCCATTGGGTGTACAAACTTGGGGGGATGGGCTGTTCAGTTCACCTGACACACAAATTCTGCATCAGGTGAACTGGGGGCAAAGAATCGCCTGCAGGTTTGAGTGTGTGTGTGTGTGTGTGTGTGTGTGTGTGTGTGTGTGTGTGTGTGTGTGTGTGTGTGTGTGTTTGTTTTCTCTTT
>JBBMFX010056551.1:0-11003 GCA_037832545.1 Rhabdalestes septentrionalis
AAATGGTAATATTGTGTATCTGGAATTAATTTTAGATCTTTAAGTCCATCTCATGAAAAATCGGAGCAGGAACAAAGCTGCCATCCATTCATTCAACTTATCAGGAGTGTTTCAATGTTGAGCAACCATTCAAAACTCAATTTGATTTGCTGCACAGATGATATCAGCTCAATATATGAGCCTTGTTAATAGTTAACTAGTTAACAGTTAAAGGATAAAGAGAAGATATGAACTGGTCATGCAAAATAATAAAATGTAATTAATATATGTTGATTGTTTCTGCTGATTTCTGGGGCTATAAAACCAAATGTCATGAATGGACATCTGTGGGGTGAGATCATAAACTGGAAATATGTGAACTTCAGTTTCTCCAATTTAAATGACAGCAATCAAACAAATCAAGCAGTTAAGCTTAATCTATTTAAGCAAACACTTCTCATTTTCTAATTAACTTCATTTGAATACAAGCCCAACAACCATGAGGTTCTGTTTTAAACCCTCTATAATTTTGATCAGTTCTATCATTTCTTCCTCTGTATTGCTATTTCATATCTAACCCGGATATTCCAAATACCCAGAGGGCCATGTTGAAGCAAACAGGAAGCAGGCATTCAATGGAGGGAGGGGAATAGGGTGAGAGGCAGGGAGGGAGGGAGGCTTCTGAGATGCTGCACAAGGTTCTGCTTGGTCACTGCAGCAACTGTAAATATGTGTGTACCTGAGGCCTTGTGGGTAAGTAGGTGTGTTTGTCTGAAGCTTAGTCTAAAGGTATTAAAAGAAACTGCACTGGCACAGGTACACTGGAAAACACACACATACTCTGTCTGTGCAAGCGTACACTCCTGCTTGATTTGATCTGTTTATATAAGGTCATCTGGGAGTTAAGAGAGCAGCATCAAGTCAACAGTCATTTTTTTCAGTCAGCCTTCATTACCAAGATAACACAAGTGCTAGCACTCTGCTTTACATATATTTACATAGAACTGCAGGGTTCTGGCAAAGCAGCCTGGTCCAGTTTATTATGAAAAGTGCTTTGCAAAGCAAACACCCAATTATTAGCTTTACACCAATTGTTAGTTAAAACTGTTAATGTATCTAACTAAAAATGCTTTTATCATTCAAATAATTTTGCACAATTTTTACCATACCACTAACATAATCCATCAGCTAAGAGATATTAATGTCAGATTTTTGCTCTTTTATTTTTTTCTCTAGAGTCTGTGTAGTTACAAAAATAAAGTACATTGACATTTGGCAGCAAGAAATGGAAGTTGGCACAAAAAAGAGCAATTAGCATCATACAAACAGCATTCTTAAGCCACCATACATGTACTTCATATCACACTGAACCTGGTAAATGAATTCAGATTTACTACTTACTGAATTACCGATACACTTACTAGCAATTTCTTATGCTGTACAACAGTTTTATCTGCAAACCTGGGTAAAAAAATACTGGTTTCAAGATGACTAATGCTGGCTCAAAGACAAGACAAGCCTTTTTAGGGTTCGGATACAACAAATTAACAAAAAAGGTCAATAAATACATTTTCAACATGCCAAAATATCTGTATAATATAATCTCATGAAATCCAAAGTTGCCATTCAGTCTAATGGTCCGATCTTTAATATCACTAGTACATCTAGCACATATTTAGTGCTATTATTGTTGTATTGAAAGCACTTTGCATTATTGTTTTGTTTTTATATTAAAATCAACTGGGCACCGTTGTCCCAAATATTCGGTTAATTAAAGGTAATTCAGTGTCATGAGATCAATATGCCATTTTTAGTATCAATTTAAAATGTCACATGACAATCTTTGACATCATCAAAAGGACCCCTGGGAGGGTGGAGGTTGCTGACGGGGTCCCGTGCTGGCCCAAACATCACTGGATGCTTGCATGGTCAGACCATCTGAACCCTGACTTGTGACATATGGCTTTTAGCCCTGTGCTAAATCATGAGCTCAGCCGCTACTTTTAGACGCTATCTCTCCGAGCTAACACGATTAACAACACTCCATCTCTCTCTCTGCCTCTGAAGATTCTGTATACTAAGGTTCCTCAGATCCTGAAAAGTCTGTATACAGCATTTAACACAGTAGATCACAAACAGAAAATGAATAATTGAGAGTTTGAAAGGAAGATTACATTTCATTGACATTTCGGTTTAGTTGACAGGCTTTGCTGTACACTGTCCCAAGAACAAGTCAATGAAAAATTATGTTTAGAAAAGATTTGAATTAGAGCAAACAATTTCCATTTGTTTGGGCCTAAAAAGCCTAAAATAGGTCTAGTTATTTAGTCCAAAATCGAGCCAGAAATGATGTCTGAATTATTCAGGAAATATTCGTTTTGCGAGTAATTTGCTAGATACAATCTACATCTGGTACGTATTTGAAACTACATATTCATATTTCATAATACACTTAACATATGTTCTGTTAATTTGGCTGAAACTATTTTTCGAATAATAGTTCTTGGGTAGTTTGCGTTTGACTTAAGTCACCAAAGACAATCTATTTGAAATGTCTCTGCCATTGTATCACTCCTGTTTTGTAGACCAGCTGATGCGCATTTCAAATATCGAAGATTGAGCATTTATTTTGCTTTCTATGGAAATGGCAAAGAGGAAAAGGTAGTGCAGTGTAAACACTGTAAAATGGTCCTGGCCTACCACATATAACTGACTACCTCATGTATGGGGAAGGCTTTCAGGCTCTGGTGTTCATATCACTTAGCAATTGTAAAAGCATGTTACCTTGTAGAGGCACTGAGCCCACTTGGAGAAGTTTCACGTGAGGATGCTTTATGTTCAGGTGCTGCAGCATTACATTCTACTCTACCCACCTCGGTACAGTTAACTGTACTGTTTAAGTTGGATCAATAGTAATACCTGAATTATTTACAAAAATAATACATTTTAAAAATCCGGTTTTGTACCTTTTAACATTTTGTTATTTATTCTTTCTTCTTAGATGGGTAAATGCAGGGGTTCACTCTTTTTTCCTTTTTTTTCAGGTAAACTACGGAAAACTAGGCTAAACTATGTATGTCTCAGTTTTTTCATGTACATCATAAACGTTTCACAGAAAGGTTCATTAAAAGGGTGTAGTTCTAGTGCCAATAAGTCAAAGGTTTAACTTAATAAAAGTGTTGTTTGGATAAAAAAAATTTATAGTGAGGAATAACAGCCAATTGCTTGCTCATTTTAAGAGGCCGTTCATGTTGCATAGCACTATTGCTATAGTTGTTTCAAAACGCAATATTACGATTTATCAAATTTACTTGATTAATTGGTGAAAAAAATTATCAGAATACTTGATTTCAAAAATATTTTAAAGAAGTGTTTGCGGTTGGTATCTCGTAATGTTGATCGTGAATCTTGGAGAACTGAACAGCCTCTGAAAGCCACAAGCGTTTTTATTGCGTTTTATATCTGCGCGGCGATATATAGTTTCGTGTATTCGCCCGGGGAGCAGTAATTATTCTCTCTAGATGGTTTACAAGTCGGCCATCTTGTTTTGTACTTCTACACTGAAAGCATTGTAGTTCTATACTGAAAACAAATTTGTATTCTTTGTTAAATCTTACATTCGTCATTATTGTTTTTAAAATCCTCCCTATACGGCACCGTAGGCAGGAGAGGATTCCGGCAGAAATTTGGCTCCTCACAAATGCGCAGCGACTGAGCGGCGGGCTGAACGCCGTTTGGACACTGGGATTCGCCTCTGTGGACGCTGGGATTCGCCCTACCTTTGGCCAAATTCACTGTTTATACCCCCTACTCCCAGTTGCAGCCCTATCTTATAAGTACACATATTTTAACGTACATAAAGGACATCTTTAATCTGCCCAACTGAAGAGCAATTAAGATGCTGTGCTGGAGAGAAGACATTTCATTATATTGAGCTCATTTCAGCATTCTTGTAAAAGATCAGTACATGCTTGAGCCAATTGCTCCCAACTAGTGATTCAGAGGCAGCTCTAAAAGTTCTAAGGTTTTAAGTTTCATATCAAGTTCTGTGGAGTTTGCTGGTCCAGTCAGTTGTGATTTTGGAGAGTAAACAGAACAGGAGTTCTGGCCTGTGACTTAATCACACAGATTGTCACCTGAATTAAGCGCCATGCAGCACAAAGCAGCTTAACGAGCCGCCCCTGGTGAATTCAGACACACATGCATACATATGACCGGCTTTAGCTGCTTCTTAACATTTGCTTCCTCTCACACACCAACACAGTATAAATATGAATTTAACTACAAAAGGAATCAAGGGATACAATCAGCCCTGACTGGGATGTGATATGCATGTATACAGACTCATAGAGTAGCAAACAAAATTAGCTGCCTCTCTTTAATTTTTTTCCTCTGAATATAGCAATGGAATGAATGCTCAATACCTCACCCTCCAACAAACCCCATCCAGATTCACACAGCACCAATGGGGAATGGGCCAGGGTTACTCTCTACAAGTTATCCAGTAAGAAAAAGCATTGAAAATATAGCCAAACCACCAAGAATGGATTAATATAAACACTCACATCTATGGATGTAGATTTCTGACCTAATAATTGTTAATTTATCCATATAGAACATATTATTTGATCAAATAAAGGTTTTCCCTGATTCAGGTCCATCCATTTTGGAATATTTCATCCATTAAAAATTATAATTCTGCAGAGTTCTATTTATACACTTTATGTATGATTAGTCACCAAAAAATATTGTTCTTCACTTGCTGCTGTGCCACCATCTACTCAAGTAACCCTCAAAAATCACTATTCTCACAAACACAGACAAAAGCATAAAAACCCACTATCCCTTACGTACTGCTCCCATTTGCATGGTTTGCATTGTTCACTGTGCAGTTCATCAGTGACACATTTTCTAATGTTTTTTTTTTTATTATTGATTTTTTGATATGTTAATGAAATTTCTATTCCAGGCATATACACAAAACATACACGTACTGGCTTGGTACCATCCCCTGCCGTGAAATAGCATTACAGCATATTTACAGTATTAAAGAACAAAAAATCATCAATAGACAAAAAGCATGTGCGCACACACACACACACACACACACACACACACCCCACCCCACTGGTGAATCCTGGCTAGTGTCTAGGCTCAGTAAGCCTGCCGATTCATCCCCTTTGGCCCGTATGGGCGGGGATTAGTGGTTGCATTCAGATCCATTTACTCTAGATTAGCCCTTAATTGCAGCACTGTCACACTGAAAGATTTTGCATGACTTCAGCTTTTATTACACATGCATGTATATGTCCATGCCGAGAATCTCAGACAAGAACACTTTTGAAAATGTCTTGCCTGAAACAACACACAAACAGGGTTTTGTTAATGTATTTAGTTGCACTGTTCCTTAAAGGCTATGGTTCTCAAGTATTTATTTTGGTAATAAAAATATCTCTGATTTTACACTTCAGTTAGAGGTCATAATTCTAGACAAATTATTAACAAACAAAAATGATGACTAAATTAGTTTAGGTGAGGTTTGATAGGTTCTGTACTCTGTATCCAGTTAAACAGAACAATTTATTCTCAGTTTGTAAAGAAAATGATTATTGTGCCAATTTATCAAGATAATGAACAAAATTATATCTAGTCCCTTGATTTTCCCAAACTAGAACCAACTGAGGGTTCCTAACCCACCACGTACAGCCCCACCATAACAGCCACTTACACCAACAAGAAAAAGGGCGTGGTCTGGGGCGGGGCTTGGGAAATTTAAGTAATGGAAAAGTAAAAAAGTGAGTAGAGTTGAACCGAACCGAGCTGGTACCAATCAGTGGAAAACCCCATAAATGGCCGAGCTAAACAGAGCGAACATGAGAGCCCCGACTGCAGACGTCAATAACGCAGTGTAATCTCCCATCAAACTCCGCTTCCGGAACCCTGTTAGGGCACATCTATTCGAAAAGTCGTTGTGGCTCAACCGAGACTGCTGTTGCTGTGTTGCAGCAACCCCTGTTTTCAGATTCACCACTACTTCTGAGAAACAAAACTCACGCTCATTCAAACCAAGTGCCAATATTGGCCTTGGCAGACCTTTCAAAAGCTTCAACGCACAAAATAAAACTCCAGGATTATGCTAAGACCCAAAAAGTGTGGCCTAAAATGCAAAGAGGAATTTGGAAAAGTACCCTCAAACAAGCCTCAGGAAGGACCACGATACAGGCACGCCAAGACCATCTGTATTTGCCCTTGAGTGTGCAATTAGCCAACAGTCATCTAAACCTAATCAACTTTTCCTCAAATGAACTAGGGTTGATACATCAGTCTGGGCCACAAGTGAGACATAGACTTTTACCTGCTATCTTGTGCTTTGGGAAGTTTACGGCATCAATTGTCTTGAACAATGCCAGCAGGCAGCTGCTGCAGCAGCAGTCATTACAGCAAGGGTGGGTGTCTGAGGCTGAATGCCCTCACTGTGTTCTTCACACACTCTGCATAATGCCACAAGGGTCTTTGTCATGACAACAGTCTGGGGAGGGGTGTGGGTGTATGTGTGTGTTGACGTCTTCATAGCTTCCCACACACCCTCGTGACACCCCCAGCCAATTTATGGAAGACTTAACTGCTACTGAGAAACACAATTAAAACCTGATTTTCATTCTAATCTTCCCTCTCTCAGTCTAGCCACCTTTCCTGCTTTTGACAGGTACTATAATATTTGTAAAGGAAATCTCAAGCTAGAAAATACCAGAAAAAGTTCGCAAAGAAACAAAACAGATGATCAGACAATGTATCCACATAAATTAGTTTATATTGAAGTCAGCGGTTAGCTAAAAACTTGTGATTGTGACAGAACACATTTTTGCCTGATACTCACAGTCCAGGCCTTTTTGCTTATTGTTGGAAATCAATGCTCGGACTCCTTAGAAACAAACACTAACAACCTTTCAAAGTCACAATCGATGAATCCTGATTTTATACACACAAATGTGTAACAATTTAACAAACACAGCGAATTTAATGGAACTGCAGTTTGAGACAATTAAGTTTGCTCATGTGAATAAGAAAACAAACGCTCGCACGCAGGGTGAATGAGCACCTGTTCCCTAAGCTGAGGTCAGGAGTTAGTTCAAAGCAGGCAAAAGGACATGACCTCTGTGTCAGACTCTGACCTCTGCAGCAGAATCTGCTCACACCCACACGGGTTCAGCGGAAACCTGACTACCATCATCTCAGAACAGAAGACCACAGAGTATCTGGAAAGGTCAAAAGCTTAGAGAGAGGCTGCAGATGATTGGTGGGTTTTCCTGAAAGATGACAGATGAGAGACCCTCCAAAGAGACGGGCATCAAAGTTACACAATTTTAAACGTCATAATGAGGATGCAATGTCCAGTGTATATTAGAATCGTGAATGTGTAAGGAGTGCCTTTTCTGAACAAAGCTTGAAAAACATCTATTGTAAGGATCAACGCTGGATTCTTCTGTGCAGACATCAAATTTGAATTTTTATGTATCATTACATGTTCTCAGCAACAACAGACAGGAACATTCCAAACATTGTTCCTTGGAAAAATATTCAAATATTTATTTTAAAAAACTACATAAATATGATTTTGCATCAAGCTCTTTTTTTAACTGAAGGAGCTATTGTGAGAATTTTATATATACAGCATCATTATTCACATTTCCAGTGATTTCCTGGTTAAAAAGACACATTGCAATAAATTCTATCTTCTTCGACGAAGCTTAACTGCTTAATTGTGGCAGCTGCATAATCGCCAGCTTGATTTCTGATGCAGTACTAGTGCACACATTGTGAGATTATACCTCCTACAACAGCACATTCTCATCTCATTATTAGGGTTAGGCAGATCAGAGGTAATAAAACATACTGCGTTCCTGAAGAAAAATACCTGATTAATTGTAAAAGTAATAGCATTTCAAAATGGCCTAAAATGTATATTACAGTAAACAGCCAAATAACATTTTACATTTAGATTTTGAGAGTGAGTTCACCAATAGGTGCTGCTGATAACAGAACGGAAAAGGAATCAGTATCAGGAAGTGCCTTAAATAAACTAAACATGATGGTGGTGCCATGATGGCTATGAGGAACACACACAAGGAAATGGCAGCCAACTCCAAGCAGGGAGCTCCATTTAGCATTTAACAGCCTGCATTACATATTTTTATTATATAGATAATAAATATATGTATTAAACTAATGATTAACTGAACTTACTGACTAACCCACCAACACATAGCCCAGTAATTCCTGGATGCAATATGACCGTATGGAATCCTACTCACTATTAAATAAAGTGCAGGTCAGTTGATGTCCTAGATACTAATAATTACTTACCACTACAGACTAGGGCTGGGCAGTTAATCGAAAAATAATCGAAATCGAGAACCAGAACCTATAATCGATCAAAATTTTCCAGGTCAATTATTTCAATTACTTTCCCTTTAAAAACACGACCGCGAGTGGAGTAGCTATTTTTAATAAGAAAAACATTGAAAATAATTTCTTTCCAAAAGTGCAGGTTAGTTATTTTTTACTTTTTTATAAGAACAAAGTGACTGTTCATTTTAGGTAATGTATGCTTTAACTTCAAAACTGATGTTCAATAAATAATCATGGATATTAAATAGTGTGTTTCCATCAATTATTTAAAAATTCCAAAATCTCTCAATTGTATTATGTGAGCATATTTACTGTATAAAACTTGTCAGTGAACTTTGAAGGCAAAAAAAAGGAAATAAATAAAATAATCGTTCATTAATCATAATCGAGTTCAAATGTTCAATTAATCGAGATTTAGATTTTAGGTCAAATCGCACAGCTCTACTACACACATCGTCAGCAATATTTAATTAGCCATGGTCATATCTGAATAATATATTACAGTGTGCTTGATTTTCAGATTTCCAGGGATATTTGATGCTTTATGCAGTCATGGATGATTTCCTAAGCTTTGCACAGCTCTGAATCTGTTACTAGGCAACAGGTTTCATCCTGGCTCCAGCAACAGCAGCAGGTTTTGCAGTGTGTGCTGTGAACCCCGTTGGCCTACTCTTAGCTGTGTTGCCATTCTGGATCTTCCTTAGAGGTGTGGTCCAAAGGGAAACATGTATTTCCTCTTAGGAGAGCACAGGTTTCTTACACATAACTGTGGGCTTGGGGAGAAATTCTGACCCGGTTTCTCACTCACCACTCTGGCACCAGAGACATCTGGTGTTTTAAAACACTACCCAAATAAAACACAGAGCTTTGGGAAGAGCATGTGTGTGTGTGTGTGTGTGTGTGTGTGTGTGTGTGTGTGTGTGTGTGTGTGTGTGTGTAGGAATGGGGTCATCTGGCACAGAAGCCAATATAGGACCACAATATAAATCAGATGTAGAATTCCTTTCTTAAGACCATCAGCAATAGAAAAGAAAAACTTTCCTCGGGGTCAACATCGTCACAGCTGTGTCTAACAGCATCAACAATAGACCCTGTTGTAAACCGGTCAGCACAACACACACAGAAAGACACATCTGGCTTTGTCCACTATGTCTCTTTATTTGGGGCTCCTTCCATTTTGTAGTTAAGTGTTATTTAGGGTCCATAAATGTTCTGTTTTTTTGAAAAACTCACAAGTTCCAAGCAATATACTGAACATGTAAAAATGCAAGCTAACATATCTGACTGTACCAGATTGTAAAAACACTACTTGTATCTACTGTGTTAGCTTGGGACAGACAGATTAGTTTACATTTAACCCTTTTTTAAATAGTAAAATACTTTATATTACATATACAGATCCATTTTTTAAACTGTTATGCCATGTAATTTTCTCATATTTGTATCCCCTGTTTATTAAAACACAGTTAGATGCAGACAGTGGAGTGGGGGGTGGTTCATCAGTAATATTCACAGACAACTTTACATGTGTTCACTAGTTTTCCATTTCAGCCTCAATTTTGGGGTCCTTGGTACAGTAGCACTGCAGCATATTTAGAATATGTAACATGGGTCAAACTTATGTGTATTGCTCCACAGAGAGGAAATGTTTCGAAGGGCTTCCTTCCGTTTACCTGTGGACTTAATTAGAACAGCATTACAGGGATCTCCTCATAACTAACCTCTGGACTGGCAGATCATTCTGATATAAACGATAATGCAAAACCTTGTAAAAAGCCCTTTGTCCCATTCCCACCCTCCAATGCCAGCTGCTGAGATATCAGTGTGGGTCAGTGCCAGGAAGACTGAGACTGTGCCACGTCATGCCAAGCCATGTCTTATGTTCACTATCAGCTGCCACTATGAGCATCAATATAGGCTGAATTACCTCAGCTCTGCAATAGAGTCGATCTACAATAGGTCCCGACTGACCAGAACAACAAATGCATTACATTAATTAAAAAAAATAAAGTGCAGAACAAATCGTTTTCCTACTGCGATTAATATTCCTGGTACATTTCCCAAGAAATATTTTATCACAGATTTATTCAACAGGAACAATCCCAAAGCTCAGGCTCTCACACTAATAATGCTTGATGCCAGGGTGTGTAAGAGTTAGCCCCCGGACATCCGCAGGGGTAACAGACGGGGTCATTCTGCCTAAAAAAGGAGAAGCTCTGATGATACCCAGCCCCCACAAATGTGGAAAAAATCCAGAGAGAGAGGGAGAAAGAAAAAGAGACACAGTGAGGGAGACAGAGAAAGACGGTGAGAGAATGAGAAAAGAAACAAAGAACGAAAAACAGAAGGGCAGCGAGAGAAAAAGAAAAAGAGCGTGAGAGAGAGCGAAAGAGAGCGAATGACAGAGAAACATAGAAGGATAGTAAGAAAGAAAAAGAAAAAAAAAGACAGACGTGTTGAGAGAGAGAGAGAGAGAGAGAGAAAGCGAAAGAGAGAGACTGAGAGAGAGAGAGAGAGAAAGTGAAAGAGAGAGAGAGAGAGAGAGAACGTGAAAGAGAGAGAGAGAGAGAGAGAGAGAGAGAGAGAGAGAGAGAGAGAGAGAGAGAGAGAGAGAG
>JBBMFX010056569.1:0-25028 GCA_037832545.1 Rhabdalestes septentrionalis
TGTGTGTGTGTGTGTGTGTGTGTGTGTGTGTGTGTGTGTGTGTGTGTGTGTGTGTGTGTGTGTGTGTGTTTTAAGGTACACCACTCTCTCCTATCGAGCCCCAGAGATGGTGAATTTGTATAACGGAAAGCTCATCACCACTAAAGCAGATATCTGGGTCAGTATCAAAAAACGCACGTGCTTTAAGAGTGTATTTACAAATGCACACTGTTTCTCCCACATTCAGTGACTCCATGATATAGACAGAATATCAGTAACCTGATTATTCCTTAATATATTGCATCGGTGACATCTTTCATTTCAGTCCATATCATTAATTATAATTAAAGCCTGAATATTGTGTAAAATGTTATGTTTACTCTGCCTCAGATTGTAATTTTTGTGATGTCACAAAACAATCATATTTAATTATCGCTCCTTATTCAGCCTTTTCAGTTTAGCCCTGTCCACTCAAGATGACGTTCTATGGAGCATTTCAGCCTCATGCTGCCTTTTGAATGAGCTGCAGTACAGGAGAGACAGTCAGAAAAGTGCTCACTTACACATGTCAGTCTTAATTGCACAGATAAATGGAGGTTGGGAAACAGCTGTGTAAGAATGAAATATAAAGAATTACGAGTTATAATTTTGTTACAAAAACGTGATAGAAAAATGAAGAAAGGAATCAGAGGAAACTATAGAAAACAGGCTCTTTAAAAAAATAATCACATTTTGTGTGTATCTGTCTTCTCCAGGCCCTGGGCTGTCTGCTGTATAAGCTGTGCTATTTCTCTCTGCCATTTGGGGAGAGTCAGGTTGCAATCTGTGACGGAAACTTCACCATCCCGGATAACTCGCGCTACTCACATGATATGCACTGCCTCATCCGTGAGTTCAGAACAGAACCAGAACACACACCCTCACACCACTCACACCACTCACACCTCCTAAGCACATATAAATACCGCATTGTAGTGATGTAGTAATTTCTAAAAATGCCTCCTTTATTGTGCAACCCCGAATATGCCCCTAAATATGCTCCAGATGCATCACACTGACACGCGCACAATACAGTGAAGCTTATTTTTTTTCTCGAATCTTCTGATCGGGGGCGTGCCGAACCGAGGAGGGAGTTCGGTTCGGATCACGGATCAACAGCGATCCGGTGCACCACTATTGTAAATTCCTTGAGGCTGTCTAATCTAGTCAGTACGCAAAAGATAAGACACTTGACATGCACAAATGGTATAGTTTTTTGCAGTAGTAAGGTGATTCAAAGAAAATAGTGACCAGGTTCATCTCAGGTTGATATTATTGATCTATTTTTTGACCAAACATTGTTTCACACAGGCTCTGAAGCATCTGTGCAGCGTTTGTGGGTTCTGTTCTGCTGCAGTGGTTCTGTGCTAACTGCCTGATTTTATCTCTTCCTTTCATTTCTTCTCTGTGGTGGTGGTGGTGGTGGTGGTGGTGGTGGTGTGTTAGGCTATATGTTGGAGCCAGATCCGGATAAAAGGCCGGATATCTATCAGGTGTCCCATTTTGCATTCAAGCTGGCCAGGCGCGACTGTCCGGTCCAGAATGTTAAGGTCAGTCTGTCTCCTCTAACAAGGTTACCAGCTCTCTGTGGTTTGACTTGATTCTTTGGGTTCTGCTCACCAATCAGATGCTGTGTGGTTTTCTTTTGTGTGACTGAAGGAATGAAAACAATCAAACCACGGTGCTCCATTGAGCCTGATGTGGTCGATCAGCCAGGACATGCCTGCTTCTTCAGTTAGGAGGCTAACATTAGAATTCAGTGGTCACTCAATTCATTCCTCTTCAAACCAACGTTGTTGGTTAATCGGTCATGTTGGTATTCAGTCCAGCTCCTATAGACCTAACCAGTGGGAGATACAAGAACTGAATCCCATTCTTTCAAATGAAAGTAGTATCTCATTTGTTACAGTTTATACAAAAAGACAAAAGGAAATGGCTTTGTATTGAAACTCTGTAAGAACAACCAAAGTGTTTCTCTCCTTCATTAAATTGGTTCCCAAACAATGAACAAGTCAGAACCTGATAGGTTGACTCCTCTTTCTTACGATGTTGGTAGTTAGCGGATCCCATTTGCTCATCTTTATTGAGAAACAAACAGAATAAATATTTTCATGTTGCCCATTCTGGTAAAATTATTGCTGCATTTCTCTTCTTTATTAACACACATCTCTGAAAGCAGCAAAGAACTGAAATGTGTTTCCATTTCATTTTCAGAATTCTCCAATCCCTGCTAAGCTTCCTGAGCCAGTGAGTGCAAGTGAGGCAGCTGCAAAAAAGAGTCAAACCCAGACCAAAGCCAGGTACCGCTCTCAACTCTCAATATGGCTCAGATCTGGGTGGACAGGGGAGGGGGTGTGTGCTACATATTGTATATTAATAAAGTAGAGTTGTCATGTTTGAAAATACCTTTGAAAGCATAATATGTTGCAAATGAGGGCAGCTAGTTAGAGGCTCATTAGCAGGGGCTGACATAAATGAATGTCCCTCTTGACCACACCTGAAACCTTTGTGCGCTAACAGAAACACAGCTGAGACCTCGGCACACCCCCCACCAGCACTACACCCATCCCCCCGGAACCGCGGCCGAGGTCACCAAACCCCCACTGGGTCAGACTAAAATGAACCTTTGGGGTTAAACATGCTCGGACACAGTATATGTCATCTAGTGTAAGAAAACTAATAGAACTAGAAATGAAGGACAACGTCTGATCTCATCTGAACTGATATATAAAACAAACCCCTAGATTCTCCGTCCCCGTTGGACACATTTTAGACTAACAGTGACTAGCGGCCCTGACTGTTGATGAAGAGGTTGTCAGTCTCCCACTCCTCCAAACAGTGTGTGTGTGTGTGTGTGTGTGTGTGTGTGTGTGTGTGTGTATTTTGTTTCTGCAGGCTCACAGATCCTATTCCCACCACCGAAACCTCCATCACCCCTCGGCAGCGGCCCAAAGCCGGTCAGTCCCAACCTCAGCCTATAGGGGGCGTCTTGCCTTTACAGCCCGCTGCACTGACACCTCGCAGAAGGGCAAATCAGCCGGCTCAGAGCGCCCCACAGCCCATAGGTGCCTGCACACCTCTCACACATCCTACACACACCACACAGTCTCACCTCTCCTTAACCGCAGTAACAAACTCACACCTCACTTGTCTGACAGACAGCTAACGTTGTTAGAAGTGGTAGAAATATATTACACTTTTTCTGTGAAGATTAATAATAGCTTCCAGCCTTTCTTTATTCCTAAAATAAATGTACTGTACGATGCATCTGTTCTGGTTGGCTGGGATGAAATTCTTCAAGCTAACTTAAGGCCTGAACCAGTGAAGAAATATCTTGGTGTAAGATGTTACTGGTTGTACTGGTTGTCTTTAAGTTTACTTTTTAAGTCAACCCTGCCAATAGTTTTCTTACACTCGGATAAGATAATATAAATGATCTCCTTCAGAAGCCGCAGAAGGCGAAGGGGAACATGTTTCTCTCTCTAATTTTGATTCAATTCATAACACACACACAATTATGTTTTCATTCTTTTTTCACCCCTCTCTCTCTCGCTCTCCCTTTTCCTCTGGGATCTGTAAAGTTTTCTAAGTCTGACATCTCCCTTTCTTTCTAGCTGTAAGTGTTAATTTGTCTCAGCCGGCCGCAGCGCTGCAATCTCAAATCACACAGCCTTCCTCTACCCAACCCCAGCACAAACAGGTACGCCAACTACGTGTGTGTTCAGCTCTGCTTTAGTAGGATTTCACATAGTTAAAGATGCAGTGGAATTGCCCTTTTAAATCAGATATCCATATATGTATCATATTTCTATAAATGTGAATGTATTTGAATATTGAATATAGGTGTACATTTATTCAGTAAATGTATGTGTTAAGGTTTGTGGGTATTGTGTAGAGTTAACAGCGTAGTATAGATCATGTGCTTGCATTTGGGTCTGTTTGTGTGCATGCATGTGCATGCAGTCTCATGCTGCTATGTTTTGTCTCACAGCCTGTGCAGCCAATCGCAGCTTCAGCAGTTGCAGCAGGAAGTGGAAATTCAGCAGTGGCAAGCCCAGCCCCTCAGAAAGTTGCAGTAGCCCCATCAAGCCCAGCTCCACCCACAGCTCCTGCACGCACTGCCCGGCGTAAACAAACTGCACAGCAGCAGCAGCAGCAGCAGCAACAACTAACTCCAACTTCATCCACTCCGGCTGTCCAGCCAGTGCCGGGCCCAGAGGAGCCAGTAAGCACCCTTTCATAAAGCATACATTTCTTTATGCTTTGCTTTGAATCACTTTGTGGTACAAAAACACTCAAACTATATTTGGCATATCAAGTAGATTAAATGAAAATAATGGGAAGAAATGTTTTACTGCAAAAGTGCTTGAAGATACAAGGTGCCTAGATAAAGGAGTTCGAACCACTCTGCATTCAGCACCACCATTATACTGATCACCGCCTGATCACATGGAATCTTCTGCACCTGTTTCAAGATTCAAAGTGTTTATTGTCATGTGTACAAAAGAAATTGCATTTCTCTGTGCAATGAAATGCTTTTTTTGCTGTCCACAAACAAATGCAGAGTTAAAAGTAAATAAGTAAAAGTAAGATCAAATGAAAGATTAAAGACTAACATTAAAAATATATAAATATTAAAGCCTGGTTCAGGCTTTAAGTGAAATATGCTTTGTTCTGCTTGAGTAATCTGAACTGGTTGATTTTATTATTGTTACTGTAAGAACTGCATTTCTTTATATTTTCTTTACAGCCTGCAACTTCGGGTCTCTCTCAGACTCCGCCCTCCTCCCCCAGGACCGCCCAAAAGGCAGGGCATAGGCGGATCCAGAGCGACGTCACACACAGTTCCCTGTTTGGAGTTCCTGTCAGTCAGTCGACACAGCAGCTGCAGGCGGCCACCGCCGAGGCCAACCTCAACAAGTCCAAGTACGAACAACCTGTTGATTAATGGGGCATCAATACTTAACACTCTCACCCTCAGAACCCTCAGCACATAAACTGTGGTAGTGGGTAAATCTCACCTGTGATTGCGATTAATACAAAATCACAGGTTCAAACCCCCACTGTGTCCCTGAGACACTTAACCCTCAGTTACAATCTGATGATTGTAAGCTGCTCTGGATAAAAGCGTCAACCTAATGCTCCTCCAGAACACTCCTCCAGAACAACTCATCCATGGGACCCAAGAGTCTGGATCAGATTGCGGCTGGCGGGAACTTGTTTTTATGATTGTCTACACCAAAACAGCGAGCACCCCTATTCATCCAGCAGCATATCACAGCTGCACATTCCACAGTGCCTGCTTTAATATCTGACTATTCTTAGGCACTCATAATGTTTATGAACTGCTAATGTCATAATGGTATGAACTGCTGCTAAGAATGACCATAATAATAATTATAAAAAATAATATGCAATAAAATGCACTTCAGAAAGAAAATGCAAAGTATGTTTGCATGGTTGGTATGGAGCTAGGGTGTTTCAGGTTGTTGTTAAGGTGTTGCTATGTGGCTACTATTTCATCGCAGGTGGTTTTTAAGTTGTGGCTAAACAGTTGCTATAGTACTTAACAAAAAGTTCAGAAGCACGACTGAGCAGAAAAACTGTTTATCTGTGTAGTGTTTCAGTGCATCTGTGTGTTCCTGCTCTGTTGCTGCAGGTCAGAAAGCGCCACCCCATCCAACTCTCCCCAGTCCTCCCAGCAGAGTGTGTATGAACCCGGCCAGCAGGGCGGCGCTGTAGCTCCTGCAGCCCCCGCTGCCCCCGCCGCCTCCTCTGCTCCTCAGCCACCGCCTGCGCCTGCAAGTGCGAGTGCCCCCTCTGACCAGCCAAGCTGGAACCCCTTTGGAGATGACAACTTCTCCAAACTAACAGCCGAGGAGCTTCTAAACAAGGACTTTGCAAAACTCGCTGATGGTAAAAAACCTTTAGAGCAAATTCAGACGAGACCATTTCAGTTCTGAAAGTGGTATTCAGTTGATTATCAAGCTTTAATCAGATCAGTTATCAGCCACATTTTCTGATAAGGTCAGATCAGATTATTTAAACCCCCCACACACATACACTCTCACACATACATACTCAAGCACACAGATATGCACACAGACTCACATACACACACTCATACAGTTTTTCTCAGATAAGCCTTTAAGCAGAAGTGTGTGTGTGTGTGTGTGTGTTTAGAATCAACACAGCCCCTCAGTGCCTCCACAGAGGAGCTTCTGCCAGGACTGGATGCTATGGAACCCATCCCTCAGCCTGCAGGTACACACACACTCACACACACACACACACACACACACTCACATTCTCACACTCCTGATTCTCAATGCTTGTGTCTCTTCCCTTCAGCTGAAAGACCTGCAGATATTTTGGGTTTGGATGGAGGTGCTGGTTTGTTGGCAGTTCCAGGTAGGGTGTCTGTGTGTCTGTGTCTGTGTGTCTGTCAATCACTGTGTCTGTCTGTGCCTCTATATCAAGAGCTAGTCTATAGTTTAGGTTAGAAAAATAAAGAAGCCAATTACAGATTAAATAAAAATATATTAATGTTTCCCCAAATATCTTACCAGTGCTGCAGCTGATGTTTAGTGTGAGGGAGCTTGACCAGTCAGATCATAGTCAGCTTCCAGTCACATTCATAAGTCATACTTAGTGACTTAATAGAGGACTTAGTTAACTGTTCTGGTTTTGTGTAAATTAATTTAGTGTGTTCTTTTCACACTAAAATTCAACAGTCCGTTCAGTTGTGACACTTGACTTCTTCAGAGAAGCGGTGATACAGACAGCAGTAACACCTAATGTCCCTTTGATTATGTAAATGTGTATATATTTTTTGATGATGATCTCCTTGTCAGTGAGATGATGTTTGACTCCATGAACATATTTGTTGAATAACAGTAAAAGCTGTGGTTGCTATGGTTACTGTGCCATAGTAGTGGCAAATGAAACAAAGTGAAAATTGATGAAGACAGTTTACAAAGAGTGTAACCAAAACAGCAGCTCTCCTGGGTTGTTTGCCAGTGTTGCCTTGACGTCTGTCAGGTCAATAGTTGTGTAAAATGTAAGAATTTCTTTTCAGCATCAAATAATAAGTGTGTCTTTCCTGGCTGTGTGTGTGTGTGTGTGTGTGTGTGTGTGTGTGTGTGTGTGTGTGTGTGTGTCGTGCACAGCGCTTTGTGCATAAGTTGGTACGTGAGCTGTTGGGACGCAGCCTGAGTTTAGTGTGATATAGATACTGATGGACTTTCAGATGTACAAAAGTGTTAATATAAAGATGGTGTATTGACTGTATTGAATGCAATATGAATATTAATTAAACTACTGTGTTGAGCAGCAGCAGAAGAGTCAGACTGTTCAGTGTTGAATGTTCCAGATCACACTGGTGTGACTGGATACTTTAATAGTCATTGTGTGATTCTCCACTCTGAACGGTGAAACGCTGTGTATTCTGCATCCATTAACATGACTGAATGCCTTCAGCCTGCACCACGTATCACCAGTTCAAGGCACAGTAGACATGGGTTAATGTAAAACATGACCTGTGGTAATGTTAGTGTTTTTAGGGTGGTTCTGCTATTCGCGTGAAGTGCTGTAAATTCCGGACTACAGATTAAAAGGCGCATGCTGTAATTTAAAAAAGAAAATCAATTTTGTACTTGTACAAGCCACATGTGTCTCATGTTAATATGAGATATCTACACTGATTTTTTTTTTTCTTTTAAACGTTACGGTAACATAAACAAATACAAATTGCACATGGTTTTATTTTTCAAACAGTGTCTAACACGGCTACCTCTAAGTATACGTATGTATCAGTAAAACACACATTATGTTGCTTATGCTTTTTTACTGAACAGTGCAAAATACCATTCCATCTCCTAACGGCCGGTAAAAATATATCCCGTGTTTATACTTCAGCTACCAGGAAAAGACATTAATCGGCATCTTCATCTTCTTTATCTTTGTCATGGGCAGGGGCCGTGCCCGCCCTCGGACTCACTCGGCCCCGCCCTGGGAATACAAGCCCCCGGGATTGGTCCGGGAGTTTGTGTGCGGGGTCCGTGTCTGGCGCTGGGTCTGATTACAAGGCAAAATGTTTTTAACATCATGGAAAAAAAAAACATGCATTAGCCGCAACGTATCATTAGCTGCAGGGTTCAAAATTTGGGAAAATTTGGGGGAAAAGGTAGCGGCTTATAGTCCGGAATTTACTGTAAATAATTTAACTAATGTCAGTGGTTTATTCCACTTTTACCTCAATATCCACAGGTTTTGTTAGTTTTGTTCTCATCGTTGTGAATGTGTGGCTGTACAGAGAAGCTGATTGAGGGGCTAAAGTCACCAGAGGCTCCTCTGATGCTGCCCGACCTGCTGTCCATGGCCGACCCCTTTGGCAGCTCTGTGGAGGACACAAGAGACGGTAAAGGAGAAAACCAATATATATATGAAAAATACAGCTTTAACGAAGATACACAGCTGCAGTAAAATGTTTCTTGTAAATCTCAATGTAAACATTAATGTAATCAAATCAAACATAAAACCAAAGCAGTTTTCCACTGCAGGGCATTTATGCTCTATCTAGTTTGATATAGAAAAAGTTACCCTCAGAGTCCAGAGCATGTGGGGCAGAGCTATTATAGCTGCTGCAACGAGGGACCAACTCCATATGAATGTCCATGGATCTGAATGCAGTGTTGTTAAAGTCCCTGTTGGTGTAGTTGGCTTACTCCTGTGAAAACCAGCCAAGACATAGAATGCTGTTTGTTGCACACACCAACAAGCACAAAAAACCCCCAAACTTTAAAAATAAAAGGATTAAGAACAAAAAAACACTGTTAGCAAGTGTTAAAATAATTGTCGCAAGTAAGTAAATCATGCGTTGACACGATGATAATGCATCAACCTGCCCATGCATTCTTACATTGGCTGTCAGACAATTAAAATAATGAGTTGGGATCAATTGTTTTAATTTTTATTTAATTGTAGTTAACCACATTATGTTTAATTTGCTGAAAACAGACCCCATTGAAAGATTTTGCACCTCTTTCTTTAAAAATAGTTTAATTCTCTCTCTCACTCTCACTCTCTGTCTCTCTCTCTTTCTCAGGTGTATCTGAGGTATGTATGGACTCATTGATTCCTGGACTGGAGGCTCCTCAGGTTCACCCGGTGCAGACAGACATGGTTGCAACAGTGATGCCAGGTAAAGTTCCAGGACCTGAAACAGAGCTGTTTGTGTATTAAGAATAAATGTCCAAAAAAGCTAGTAGGTTAACATTTTTAAAAATTGCCATTTCACTCAGGATGCCTGCACTCTACTTTATTTGCTGGCTTTGAAGATTATAAATTGCTCCTTTAAATACAGTGTTTTATTATTATTATTATTATTATTATTATTAATAATAATATTATTTTTGCAGATGCTCTGGGTGGGGAGGACTCCCTTCTGGGAGGGCCGCTCTCCTCTGGCCCCACCCCTTGCCTAGATGAGTTTGCACCTGTCTCAGGAGGCTCTGCCCAGAGCATGTCAGGTAAGCAGAATGGCGCAGTTTGATTCTATTTTATTTTACTCTCAGACACACTGAACTGATTAAAGTGGTAGTTCTACAGTAATATTCAAGTTGTAAGATGGTAGGTTTTACTGAACATTTTTAAGAGAATACATTGATTATTTATTTGAATAATTTTAGCCTGTTGAATTTCTCTAAAGCTGACCTTGTATCTTCTCTCCGGTTCTCTCTCTCTTCATATTTCCTTCTGTCCCTGTCTTTGTCTACTTCTTGTTCCCTGTTTCTTTCCTTTCCTATTTGCATGTCCAGACTCCTCTTGTTTGATCTCTGGTTTCGATACTGTAAGCTCGGAGAAGAGTGCTGATGATGAGTTCGACCCTATCCCAGTGCTGGTCTCCAAAACATCTCAAGGTAGGTCTAGTTTATCAACTCTTTAAACTGTCATGATTCTGCGAACAACGCTCCACCCTTCATCAAACCACAGGGTTTAGTGACTTCACCTGGAACAGCGAAGGATTCACTGTGTTTCTCACCTATATTTATCGCTAGTGTTCACTTCTCCTGCAAGATAAAAAAAACATCCACCTGAGCAACTCAAATAAATAAACATTGCTCAACACTGCCCTCTAATGGTGTCATTGACATCAAATAAACGAACATTGCACACTGCCGTCCTCTAAAGTTATTATTAATATCAAATAAACCAACATTACTCACCACCACACACTACTAACAATAAAGGTGGTACTAACAACAAATTAACAAACCCACATATTAACATAAGTGTAAATACCCTGTTAAGAGTAAATAACATAAATGTGATTCTTGGCTGCACCCCCACTGCCTCATCTTAAACAGTAGTTTAAAAGCTCAGTGAACGTAGCTGGAAATATACAACTGTTATCTCAGTGACGTATCACAGAGAGTTGGCCATGCCTCGCCACAATGTATTGCATGAGATGACAGGATTAGGAACCTGGAAGCTAACAACACAAGCTCTTTGAGCACACAAGTTCTGTCAATCAGCACCTCTCTCTACATCCCTCTGCAACTTGTGTGTCATTTGAATAAGGGGACAGAAGTCATTGCAACACAATACATCATCAAACCTAACACATATACCATGATGATAACTCTTGCTTTCCTATAAAGAAATGAGGGGCTTTTGCACAGTTCTGTAATTTGGGTTCTGAGTTGTTCCATCAAGCAGAATGTGTAACTTTAAATGTACATCGGACTGGAGTGCTTTTCAGTACTTTTCATTATTTCTGTAAATTACACTGTATTAACAAAGACACTGCTGATTCATTCTCATTGAGGTCTATTCATTCTGTGTTGAACTGCTAGTAAGCAATAGGTACTTTGTGACTACAATGAAGGAGTTCCCTCTGCCACTATTGTGTGCTATTGTCAGGGAATGGCTAGACTACTTCTCCATGTAGAATTAGAAACATGCAGCACCTCAAAGTGTCCAGAAGTAGAACAGAACTGTTTTGCTGCTGACACCAGTTTGGGGAGCAGAACAACATTAAATAATTTAGCAAAACCTAAGCTATGAGTTGCCGATAATGAAAAGGTGTTTATTTTCGAAAAAAAATATATATTTTTTTTGGGGGGGCCAGGTGTACTACTTACCTTTTTTCTTCCATGCTTTCTTTTTCTTTATCTGTTTCTCTTTCTCTTCCCTGCCCTCCTGCCTTCCCCCTCCTGTGCTCTCGCACCCCCTTGTGGCTGCTTTATGATTCCCCTCTCAGGAGGCTCCTCCCACAGCTCCAGCGGCGGTTCTGAGTCCAGTTTGCCCAGTCTGGCCCGGTCACTGCTGCTGGTGGACCAGCTCATCGACCTGTAGAGCCTCAGAGCCTGCAAATCTGCTTTCAATCTCTTTCACCATACGTCCATCCATCCGTCCTTCCGTTTATCCTCATGTCTCATTTCCACCCATCCATCTCCTCCTCTTCCACCAGAATCTCTTTCCTCAATTTCTCTCCTTCTCTGCATCGCATCTCTTCTTTTTGTGCTTCCTCCTCATTTGTTTGGGTTTTGTTTCTCCTCGTTCATTTTCATCAGTTCACCTTTTCATCACAAACTCATTTTTATTCAAACATTCAGTTGTTCGTCCCTGAATGGTGCCACCTGCTGGACGGTCTCATGTTCTTACATGCGATGTGTTTTGGAGTTTCTCTAGAGCTTAGACGTCCTTGAGGTGAGTGCAGTCCGAGCTGGACAGCGTCTGAAAAGACGAGAAGTTTACTGTTGGCCTCAGGGTTTAGTGTTAGCTTAGCGTTAGCTAGTCCAGTCTAAAAGTCCGCAAGGCGGTGTATGTTTGTGTGTGAACCTGTACACTGACCATTAATCATCTGATGAGGAAGATAAAAATGATGATTAGAAGATCACAGACAAGGTTTGGGGACTTTTAATGAACATGTTTTCTTTGTTTTTCAGTAACTTAAAGAACTCATGTCATGTAAAACTATAATTTTTCTTTTTTTTTTTGTTAGATTTAAAAATTTACAGTTCCAGCTGCATGATATGGACAGTATATCAGTATTGCAGTTTTGCTATGACATATTGCAGTTGTGATTCCTTTCACAACACTAAAGGGCCCAAATGACCACTTTTCTGGAATTAAAATTACTTAAAGGGGACATATTGTGCAAAACTCACTTTAGTAATAACTCACTTTAGTAATAATAGGTTTATGGGCTATACAAAACATGTTCATGAAGCTCCTTGCACAAAATCACTGTCACATAAAGAGGTCTCACCAGCTTTATTCTTGACAGTTGCAGTTGCTGTCTAAATGAGCAGTTTATAGGCTCTGACATGTTCATGTAAATAAGCTGTTGCTGGTCACGCCCCACCCATCCAATGCTTATGCTGTGCATTTGCCACACATGAAACAGCGGCGCTATCAAGCCCTATATGTTTGACCCTGAGTCAGACACAGAGCAAAATGAACACAACACTTCATGGTGACTTGCCTTTACCTGTAGCCATAGTGCTCGCCGTCTGATACGTGCTTGTAAAACCAGCAGACAAAAATAGCGAATCAACTAATCTAGTGGGTGGGGGTTCGACTAATGATGGGTGGTTCTATGCATATTTCCTTATTCCAATGTCGCAATGGGAGAGATGTCCAAATGGCTCATAGAAGCATATGATTTCTGACTCCAAAATCTTTAAATTTACTCACAGAAAATGGATGGATATTTTCTTTTGCACTTGGAGTGTTTATAGGAGCAGTTGAAAATCAAATAGAACTACAAAAGCATGCAAAACATGACATTTGCATAATATGTTACCTTTAAAGGCTGGCCTCCATACAGTCCGTATATGAATTAAATTAAATACATAATCATGAAAGTTTAATTAAATATAGGAAAATGTAAGATGTGGACCCATATTTTAATTGCTCTTAAATATTTGCATGTACGGCATGATTTGAATCTTAAGTTACTGAAAATGAAAAAGAAAAACATGGTTGTTTGTATCTGTTCCCAGACTTTTGGAGAGCTGAGCAAACCTTATCATTATAATCATGAAATGAACAGTGCAGAGAAAAATCAGATGTCCACACTTGTTCCACCTCCCTCAGATGTGATCAATCAGTGTTTGGGTCCAAATTGTGCTCATTTAATTCAGAGCTGCAGCTGAGGCTAACACAAGAATTTAGAAGTCACGCAAATCTTTTCTGTACACACAAACCCAAAACTTCTCTGGACCTTCAAATAAAATGCAGCTCTTCATAATGGTGGATCAGATTTGTGGATGTGGTTTAGGACACAGTATGATTTACTTACCGTGTTCATTATGTTGGATAGTAATCCATACTGTGTCCTAAACCACAAGTCTGACCCGCATTAATGAAGGCCTGGATGTGGTTTGAGGTTCCGGAGAAGTTTTGGGTTTGTATTTACGGTAAAAAATTTGGATGAGTATTGACTTCTTGTGTTAGCAATGTTAGCGTTAGCTAACATTGGGCACAGGGAACACTGAGCCAGTCCTGAACCAAAAAAGATTAATTTGGAAGCGTCTCCACTGATTTACAGGTGCAAAACTGTAAATGTGATTCTTTAAAGCCGCAGTTAGTTCATGATCGGACTTGTACAACCTCATTTATCACCAATTTCCCATCATGCCTCTATCCATCCCGTCCACTTCTCTGTAAATAAACTATCGATGTCGTCTGTTGGTCCAGAATTGTAAATGTAAATTGATGTATATCTGCAATATCTGATTCCCCAAAGTGATCTGTACTCCCTGTGTAAAAAAAAAAACCCCACAAAAAATCAAAAACAAAAACCAGTCTGAACGTCCCGCGTCCTCGTAGTGTACATGACGACCAACTGCTTTAAAGACATATTTCATATATGGTTAAGATTATATGTGAATATGAATAGAGTGTTAGAGAATGAATGTATGAAACGAGTATCCATATCTATAAATACAGATATATGTATATCAGTTATAGAAATATTCAGAGGAAATCTTTATTATCTTTGTCTTTTATGTGTTGAGCTGTGTTTGCGAATGTAAAAAGCCACCTTTTTTTCTTTTCCCTCTGAAATCTCTGTATTCCCGCTCCGCTCCAATGAAGAGGAAAAAGAGGACAATCTGTATCCGACCGCTGTTTGTTTGTTTATTTGTTTATTTTGTTTCGGTTTGTGATATGTGTCTCCAGGATGGTGTAAAATCGTTCTTAAACACTAGGGGTGGGACTTGCCATGGCAGTGATACATTGCTATGACGATATTACTTTTCTTGCACCCGCTTGTGGATTTCAGGAGGAATGCCATCAGAGCAGACATGTACCACATCTAAAAGTGTGTTAAATTTTTAAAGAATATAAACCAATATTATGTAAAAGTGTGCTAAAAATATCACAATACATGGTATCGATTTTTTTTTTCTCTCCCACTTCTAGTGAATTATGAGGGTGTAACGATTTCAGAGGTGATGAATGACTAAAAAATCAATGAAATGAGAACAGTCTTCAGTGTCTGAACTGGCCTGAATAGTTCAAATATTTGTTTTGTTGAGAATTCGTCTTTACCATTCAGACCCTAAAAGAGTTTTTTACAGCTCATCATGACAAGTTTCAGGGTTAAAATGGTTTTAAATAAAACTTTTAAACCTGGAGAAAACGGCTTTACTAAACAGATAGGACCATCTCACTGCCCACCCTTCCTCTGAGAGACTGGAGTGAGATCCATTTGATCAGTTAACGATAACCATCCAGCACATTTCGTTACGCTGTTGCGCCACCTGACTGTTTTGTCACACCAGTGCGATCTGGAACATTTAGCATGGATCATACTAACTCTTCTAACTGGTCTACACTGCTGGTTAATGGGGATTCTGGATTATAGTCATTTAATACTCATACTTTAAACATCTGACAGTCCCATCAGTAACTAAATCGCACTAAACGTCATACAGCTTCATCCCAACAACTAACATACCAACTGATAGATGGAGCACCATTTAGGACTCTCAAGAGCACGGCACACTATGAAGAAAAACACCTTCATTAACTAACACTATAAAACAAATCTTATCACTATATTATTGAACTTCCTGACATGCTTCAAAGCATCAGAGGCAAATGGCAGAGCTACTGTTTTTGTTACTTTTTCTCCCTTATTCATTCATCACTACCATGGTACTAAAATCATAGCAACCGGTTAAACAACAAACAAACTGCAACTCTGCACTCAGGTGGCGCAACGGGAATGAGTTTTAAGAACAATTCACAACACATAGTAACAGAATTAGTTTTTGTTGTGTACTCACACAGCTAAAAGTAGAAATGTTAAAATTTCATCTCCCTGCTGAAGAGTTAAACACACCGACTCCAGGTGTTTGACTGAAGGAGTCAAATTCAGCCACTCATTCAGATTCTCCACAGCTGATCGCTAAATTTGTACTAAGTTAGTGTAAAACGCCACAATAACTCCAACGACAAGTCCCCAGGCTGTTGAAGCTGCTGCATTCAGGATGGAGTCTATAAAGCTGAAGCTGGCCTCGCATTCCTGGTTCCGCCTTAAATGGAACCTTTTTTTTTCCACCTTACAATATGCGGACCATTTGAGATGTCTTGTTCTTACTGCATTATTTTGTTTGGTTTGGTAACATAAGAGTTGAAAATTGATCTAATCAGGATGTATTTACGTGTCCTACCATGTTCATAGCCAATTTTATGAGGGAAAATGTTACTCTTGTCCTTCTGGAGACTCGAGGGGTAATGGACTAACCAAAAAGTATTTAAAGGCTATTCAGGTCAGTCCTGCTCTCAGTGATCAGCACTGGGTGTCTGGGTGCAACCTTCCAAGGAGAGTGGGCGGGGCTTGTGCTACAGCCACACCCACTCCAATAACTGGATATTTTCTTTGAAAAGTTTTTGCTTTTGGGGTTTATTTTGAGTCTCTTTCAATGGAATCTGAAAATCGTTACACTCCTCCAAACACAGTTCTGTCCTAGCAGACACATATCAGGGCGCAGGCGCTAATCAGCTGCAGCTGAAGATTCTTTTATGGAATGTGTGTGTTTGTTTGTATGTTGTGTGGGTATTTGTGTGTTCAGAAAGACAATTTGGTACAGGCACCTCTACTATAAGTACAGCCTCAGCCTCTCTCTCCTCTTCTCCTCTCCTCTCTTCTCCTTTTCTATTTTTCTCTCCTCTTTTGTACTGTCCTCTTATTGCTGCTCCTCTTTTCTCTTCAAATTTCTTCTCTTCCGGTGTCCATTGTTCTCATGTCTTTTTTTTTTCTTTCCTCTTTTTGTTCTTTTCTTTTCTCATCTCTTCTGTTTTCCACCGTTCTTTTCTTCTCCACTGTTCTCCTCTCATGTCCTTTCCACTGCGTTCTTTTGTTCTCTACCATTCTTTTTCTTCTCTACTTTTCTTTTCTCTCTTCTCTCCTCTACTCTTCACTTCCCTTCTCATCTTCCCTCTCCCTTTTCTCCCCACTCTTCCTCTCTCTGTCGGTTGATAATGTGTCTGAGTGGATGGTTGAATGATTATCTCAGTGATACTGAACTGTGTATTGTTAGTCAGTCTCTAACAGGCTCTGCTGAACCTGCTGATCCGCATTGATCTGAAAGGTGCTGCCCAACGTCCAGCTGCAGGAGCTCCACACTTTCAGCTCCTTCAGCTCTTTCCGTGAGGGGGCTGCATCTCAAAGAGAGGTTCAGGGTTAATTTAATCTACTCAGTTTTCCCTTTCAGATGTTGGGCATCTGTTTGACTTTTTTAGCAACGGAGTTAACAAGCAGTATAAGGTGGCACTCCACCAGTCAGCAGAGCCATCAGACATGCAGTCTGCTCAATGCTGTTTAGTAATTGGATGCACCTTAACCTCGTAGCTCCAGTGCTAAAGCTAAAGAAGCAGAATTCAGACTCTGAACATGTCTCGACTGAGTGGCGACATTTTGGCAGAGGTTGACTGAGTAAAACTGATTTTTTGCCAAACATGGGTAAATATGACCAATAGCTCCCTCTGACCATGTTCTCGTTGTTCGCCATCGGTTCCTGAGAGATGGAGCTTGTGTGTCCCTCGGCCTCTGTACAGCTCTCGCTAACCCTATGCAATCCCTTCCATCTGCTCGTAGAAAACAGCGCCATAGTCCAGTAGAGGTCTTGCCTTGCCGGTAGAGTTTTGACTCGTGTAGTTGTGCAGAAATTCCGCGGATTTCCTTTCATGTGCTCGAGCTGTTTTTGTTGGGAATAAAGAAAAAAAAGAAAAAACAAGAAGCTATTTATGATGATGTTGATCATTGGGGTTAGAGAAATCTCTTGAGTTCTGTAGCAAAACCCCCCAGAAGCCTCGGTCCTCTGTTAGAGCAGAGATGACTCCATGTGCACCTTCTATTTTTGTGAAAAAGAATAAAAGGGGTGTTCAATAAACATGTACATGTGAAAGCCAAAGCTTAGTGGTGTTCATTACTTCACACTTTTCTCCAGTCACTCACCATCTCTAATCCAGAATTCTGAAGCGAAATTCCACCAGTTCTCCCAAGTTTCTCCTTCAGAGTGAGAAATGTTTACTGTAGAGACTGAATTCTTTACAGTGGAGGTTAATGGAACCAGATATCTCCAACACAAATCCAGCCATTTTGTTAGTGACCCCAGTGAACAAGTGTTTATATGGATGTTGATGAGGGTAAAATTGTAGAAAGATGTGGCTGGTAGACAGCAGTGATGTAACTCTGTGTGAGCTAAGTTGTGGGTCCGAGCCTGTGGATTCATGTAACTCCGACTCTCTGTCTGATCACATTTTCAGTGTGGAAACTGAGCAACAGGCTATTCTGAACACAAACTGATTCTCTTAATCAAAATCCACACCTTTCTCCGGTAAACCAGCTTGGCAGGTAAAAAAGAAACGCCTCATATTTGTTGAAACCTGAGAAGATCCGTTTTTTTCTCAGAAAATTGCAAGTCAACGTAGTCCCTTTTATCGGTCAAGTGAAAGCCAAAAGTCAAAGTACATTTTAATGTCACTCAGCTTCCACTCCTGAATTTTTAATACAAAACAAAATGACACTGGGTACCCATATATAAATAAACAGTAATTATATAAACTAAACTAGAAGTCAACATTTAGTAGAAATGGTATTTTTAACAGAGAGACAGCAATGAACTGTAATAAAAAATCCATTTTAGTACATATTGCATTCCCTGCAGTTCAATATAAATGTAAAATATCAAGTGGAATGACTGAATGAACAACTAAACAACAAAATACCATTTAACCAACCAAGTGTAGTAAACAGTGTGTTTACAGCCAATAAATCACTAATATATAATAAAATGCTAAGGTTGCCTAAAGGTTCATTTCACTGTATCCTGTTAATATTAATATGGTTATTATGCAATTTATTATTATGTTATGCATTTATTTGTCTTGATACCTGTGATATAAACACCAATGTAAGACCTGATCCTGTTTGGAAACAGATGTGCTTCTGTGTGAGGAAACCACAGATAAAACGAGATAAAACTGACTTAATATGTCTGTATCAGGACTGCATGTCAAGAGAAAACAGGTTACAACAGACATGATTATGGCACGTCATAAACCTGCAGACAGCACATTTTCAGATGTTTAAATCATCGCTGTCTTTGGAAACGGTTGGTGATTCCCCATATTATTGTCAGTCAGCTAAAGCTAAGAGGCTTACTGTTAAATTCAGTGCTCCTCCTTATCATTCAGTGTAACTGTCCTCTCCTTCTCTCCCTGTAGGGTGCCCCCCCCCCCACAATTAAATATATGTCTCTTTCTCTCACTCTCACTCTCTCTCTTTCTCGGTGTGTACAGTGGTCCTCCCCCTCTCCCATCACTTGTAAGGTTATCTCTCTTGGTGGGTAAGGTGGCCCCTCCCTCTCTCCATTATACCTCTAACCTTTTGTACACTTGGTTCATTGTTATTTGTGCACTCTGTATATCCTTTGCCAGTTTAGGAGAATGTGTGTGTGTCTGTGTGTTAATTGGGCACGTTACTCAAAGCCAAGTCAATAAACCCTGAGTGGAAAACATCTCCATATAAATATGCAAAGCCAGTGAGATCATCTATGAACGTTCAGTAACACCATCAATAAAACAGCTTTGTTTCACATTTGTGTGTGTGTGTGTGTGTGTGTGTGTGTGTGTGTGTGTTTATTAAACATGGGCATTTCCAGCCAAAACTAGAGCTACAAAAAAAATATCATCTGTTAGTCATCATGATGATAGCAGTGTCTTCAATACTGACATCATAAAAGGCGGCAATATGCAAAAGAGCCTTTAACCAAATACAGTGTTTCTGACATGTAGCAGTAAAATAACATTACTGATGTTTTGTCTCTATTGTTCGCCTCATGCATTAACACTATTGGATCATCCTAAAATCCAGTCAAAATCTGTACTTCATTGATTGAATCCTTGTTCCTGTGTGAACTGTGTGAATGCATAGTATATGTACAGTTCTGTGTGAGTCTGTGCCCCCTCATTTCTTGGTATATCACTTTGAATTACTTTGTTGGTTATAAAAAAACAATTTTTAATACAGTTTGTGCCCTCTAACTGTCTTATCGTAGTCAATATTGAGCCGATTAAATAAGTCCAGATAAAGGTGTCCCAGTCTCCCAGCATTCAGCATCACCAATTTACTGATCACCACCTGATCATCTGAAATCATCTACATGTATATGTTTTTTTCCACAACAAAATTCAAGATCATTACTTTGAGTAGTAAATTGTTCTTGTATTTACTCTGGTTGCGCTGCCTGACAGAAGAGGTGCTAAATCTCCTTGTCACTGAGACTGCCTAAATATTTGTTTTACAGCATCTAAAACTGAGCATGTGTTCCTTAGTTATGTGTGTTCTGTTCTTGGGTGTCCTGCACGGTGCTACATCCCACAGTTGGTGCATCAACTGTTGGGACACAGCCTGAGTTTAGTGTGAATTAGTTATTGATGGACTGTCAGATGTATAAATGTATAAATATAAAACTCTGTAAAGACAACTATAATCCTGAAACTCCATTAACCTGCAATGTTGATCAGCAGTTAGAAGTATTAGTGTTCAGTGTTAATGATCCAGATCACAGTGGTGACAATTTAATGGAAACTAGTCAGATGCAAAATTTTGAAAGATTAAGGAGTTGAAATTATAATTATACACATTATTGCATATTAATCAGAGCATTCCTTGCACAGGTTTAATTGATTGAGGGTATTTCTCTGTTCAGGTGAGCCAGTTGGAGTGAACGGTTTTGTGTCTGACGTCTCCAGTGGTCCCGGTTTGGAGATGGCAGCTGACTGGGTAAGCCTGAGAGTCCCGAATGACGAGGAGGTGACCGTGGCCTCCTGTAACGACCCCAAACTGCTGCTGGCCTCAGAGTCAAACCCTGCAGGCCTGGAGCAGCACTGTGCCTCGATGGACGTCTTCTCAAACGCTCCGTTTCCTTGCGGGGGACAGGACGTGTTCACCAGCGCCCCCTTCTCCCAGCCCCAGAGACACGCAACCCAGGCCCAGGACGTTTTCCTCCAAGCACCATTCGGGCCCCGTAAAGACTTGTCTGTGCGGTTTCAGACACACCCTGTGGGTTTGGTGGCCCACCCTCCAGTCTGGAGTCACACTAGACCCCCACGCTACCCTGAGGCGGCGGTTCTGCAGCAGCCGATCGCAGCGCATCGTGTGGTGTCCAGTGTGGGCCAGCAGGCAGCGGTTGGCTCCGTCCCTGTTGGCCCACTTCACTCCTGGACCGTCGGACTCCGAGCCGTGATGGACCCCTTTCTCGCTGCACCTTTTCAGCCCCGAGGGGCGCAGGGGAAGCCTTAAAACCAGATTTTTAAAAAACCTTTTCCCTTCTCACACCATGGAGATCAGCTGAGATTCGTTGCGTGTCTGAAGTTCACTTCTTTAACTTTAGCACTGGAGCTATGAGGCTACTTTAGCTAATAGGTAATAGAAGCTTAGACCCCACCAATTAACATCGAACAAACAAAAAATACAATCAGAATGCGGACCTCATTTTCACTGCTACTCTTATTCACTATACTGACATACACTACCAATCAAAGGTTTGGCACACATTGAGATTAGAAATTTTCTACATTTGCATGTTACATAAAGGGGACATATTATGCAAAACACATTTTAGTTAAAATAGGTCCATGGGATTTACAAAATATTTTCATGAAGTTCTTTGCACAAAATCACTCTCACATAAAGATACATCACCAGCTTTCTTCTTGACAGGTTGAGCCGTTTCGACGGTCCTTAATGATGTCGTTAGGGCCATCTTGCATAGATCCGCCCTTATCTCCCAATTTTAAAAGCTCATTCCAGCTGGCCAATAGCCCACAACACTCTCTCAAAACACAATAAAACAACCTCCGCTATTGGTAAATGCAAAGACATTGGGGCAAAGAAATTCAGGCCTTGTACCCCTTTTTGTAGATCAGCCTTGTAGCTCCAGTGGAACTTAAAAATCAACCTCACACATCAAACATGTTTAGACTGATTGACTACATTGGGGGCTTGGGGGCCAGTTATATCTGTTTGTGGCTTCCAGCTCCACCCAGCTTCCCTGGAGAAGAGCTACAGTGAATCTGTGTATTCTTATAGGAAGACTGTTGCTGTGTGTGCTGTGTGCGTGTACTCATGTGCATGTGTGTGTGTGTGTGTGCGTGCATGCTTGTGCGTGTGCGTGAGTGTGTGTATGTGAATGTGTGTGCCTACCTCAGTGCTCTGCTTTGCTTGCCCTCTGCAGCACTTATGCTTCTGCCAAAAAACACACCCAGTGCTTCTCACACACACTCAGCCTTCCTGTAGAATAGACTGATCAATAATAAAATTGATCAGTAGTGGAATAACTCTATACAGGCCTAAAATGTCAAACAGAATTAAAAAAGGTTTTACAGACTAATGTTATATTTGATTATTTAAAATCATATTCCAAAATCGATGGCTGCTTCTGGAGCAAAACTGGGTTGAAACATTTGTCCAAACTCGGCAGGACCCGACCGCTCACGCCAGATTCATACGCCATTTTCCTAACCTCGCTAATATCAGGTTCTGACTGGGAACAAATCTGACTCTGAAAGTTAGATTCCCTTCTTTCCTTTTGGTCTTTCAACAGGAAACCATTTCAGGAGAGGACAGAACCATCCTAAATGTTCTAATTAGTGACAGTAATGGTGGCAATAATAAATTGTCATTTAAATAATGACATTCTAAAACAAGAGGACACTTTACAAACTAAATTTCCCCAATTAAGAGAAAAATATCCCACCTGTAGTGTAAACTCTCACATCAAACTTTACAGCAGTGGTGTAAACTCTCACATCAAACTTTACAGCAGTGGTGTAAACTCTCACATCAAACTTTACAGCAGTGGTGTACACTCTTGCATCAAACTTTACAGCAGTGGTGTAAACTCTCACATAATACTTTACAGCAGTGTTGAAAACTCTTGCATCAAACTTTACGGCAGTGGTGTAAACTCTCTCAGTCATATATACTGCAGGGATGTAAACTCTCTTATATGGCAGAACATTACAGATTAATGTGTCATAAGATGCACAAACAACATAATTTTTAAAGCAGTGTAGTAATAAAATTGCTGTAAAACAGTTACAGGTTAAAATCTTGAATCCTAAAATGTTTGAGTGTTTAGGGAAAAATGCTGTTCTGTTTTGGCCTGTTTTGAAGAGTTATTGTATTATTAGTCATTTATGAATGATTGTTGTACTGTTGACCTGCAAGTCTTTCTGATGGCAATTTGTTTTTGTTTTTATTATTTACAATATGTATATCATCTTAGTAAATTATTCCTAATATCAAGAGCAGTATTAATACATATACCCAAACAACAGAAAATGTGAACGTGGCATACTGGATATACTGTGTATTTATTATTATTATTTGCCTCACAGTTTGGTTAGGGTTTGTTGGTTAACCCTAATTTTCTGCTAGACTGTAGAGCTGGTGTTTAGCTGAAGGAGTCGCCCTTTGGCCTGGAGAGATTGAGGAATGCCAGCCTTCATCTCTAAACACCCAGCAATTGCAGTGTTATTGTTGAGAAATATCAAATTTCAGAGTAATATCTGGGGCCTTATGGAGATCATGTATGTCTGAAGGTACACCGTGGTTGCCAGATCCAGTCCTGGAGACCGTGTTAACATTATCGTTTAGTTTTCTGCTGAAACACACCAGATTATTACCCCTTTACGCTCATCCTCAAGTGTGTTAAAGCTGTAGTTTACTAGACCCCGTCTTCTATCCCAAGTGTAACCAGTCAGCCAAGATGCTAGACTTCGCTTCATTAGCATTTAGCACTGAAGCCATGAGGTTGGCAAGTAATGCCTCACCATTTAGAACCAGGTTTGAATAATTATGCACTATACAATTGTGAAAAATTGAAAGAATCTGAGAAATAGGAAACCTACTTGAGGCCTGCAGTTAGCACCTTGCTAATTGGTGGAGCATGAGCTTCCATTGCTTGTTAGTTACATTAGCCTTTTGGTAAAACCCGCAGGACTGGAACTGGAGCTAATGTAAGTTTTTAGTATTTTCTTTCGTTATTTTTCTTTATTGCGATGTTGCTGTAAAGTAAATCCCAGCACTGTAGTGGGTTTGTTTATGTCTGTCTTTACACTTTAATTAGGATACGTTGTCTCAGTGAAGATGAAGTGAATTGAATATGTTTTGCTCACTGTACAATGCTGCATTCCATTCTGATAAAGGCTTTTTTGGTTCACTTCTCTGTGTCTTTGTGGTTCATTTCTTAGAACCAACCTTGTTGGTTTTAAAAGCAAACACGATACTGGATTTAAAAAAAAGAAAACCTTCAGACTCTCAAGGTAAATATTACATAATCTCTGTTATTGAAGCCAACCACAGTTCTCCACTCTCACGGTTATAGGACTCTTGTGGTTATGGGAGTGGCGCAAATCTATTTCAGTAAAAGAAAAAAAAAATACATCCATTGAAACGTCATATTTACAAAAACACTTTTAGAGGGCAGTGGTGAGTTATGTTAATTTGACGTTAACGCCTTTAGAGAGTGGTGGTGAATATTGTTTGTGAGTAACACCTTTAAAGGACAACAGTGTGTAATGTTTGTGTATTTGATGTTTGATGTTGGTTGGAGAAAGTTCTGTGATTCTGTTACTTTGTTCTGATTAGCTGCCCTACATTTTGCATTATACTAAAAGCAGTTGGGGCTCACACACTATTTAACTTCACTAGGTGAGTCTAACTATATGAATAGAGGCTGGTTTAGTTCTTTTTTTTTTTCCAATATTTGCCATGTGGTGTTAATACAACTGAATGTGCTTTAAAATGCTTTACAAAAAACACTGAAAACAAAGAAGCATCATCATGTAGTGTACTCTCATTCCACATCCAGTAATGATAAGCCATGACCAGCCATGATAAGAGCTTTTAAAGTGATGTGTTTTTAAATTTTTTGAAATTGTTTATTCAGCATTATCTCTATTGTGAATATTTCATTATGTGAATTAAAGAGTTTTAGTTATAAAGCCTCCGTCAGGGCCTTAAAAATAAAGCTGCAGTGAATTAGTGGTCTGGGTGGTCAGTTACAGAGGCAGTGAACTCCTCCCTAATAAAACCCCGGTGGACCATAAAATGCCTTAATACTGTACAAAACTCAGAAATGTGAAGATTTCTACTCTAAATCCTAGATCTGGGATACCTCTTTTTGTAGCTTTTGTGTCGGTTTCCATATTTGAACCAATGCCACATTTTCCCACCAAAAATATTTTGGTAGCAGGGCTAATAAATTGACTCCTATTGGTGTAGGGGAGGCCGGGTATGATTGTAACACTTTTTTGCTTCAGAACCTAAATCTACCTTTTTCTTAAGCTATACGTCTGATTTTTTTATGCAAAATACCCACATTTGTCTACTACAACTGCCAGCAATTTAAATTTCTACAACTATACCACAAACTTTGTGAGATGATGACAAATACAAGGTGGTCCTTTGTTACAACCTT
>JBBMFX010056570.1:0-11002 GCA_037832545.1 Rhabdalestes septentrionalis
CAAACTATTTGAACTATGCGCCAGGCGCGACGTTCACTTTTCCAACTGGCGTTATAGCGCTTTGTGCTGGCCCCTCCCCCAAAGACAACTGCGCTTCTGACTTCAGACAATGCGCCCAGAGACATTTCTGAGAACATAAGGGCCAAAATGTATATTATCAGAAATGGACACGTTTGTTGTGCATTGCAGGAGCTGCATTTTCCTTTGTGATGGACTGTGCAGTACACACATACTGAATCTCTATTAAAGTGTGGGTGAGTGGCTGAAAGAAAAATGTTTTACCATTCCCAACCACCCCCCCACCCCCAAACCCAACAAACTTTACTGGTAGGTGTCCCACTTTAATGTCCTAATGAAGTCATTAGAGCCATCCAAACACACAGCAATACAGCCTGGGACTAAAATAAACCTCAGTTTTAATTAACTTCACTGTGTGGACAGGAGTGGGTGTGTGTCCCACAGGAGAAAGGCACCCGTTGTAATTTTGTGCATGTTCGTGATTATTTTTCCTCTTGTTAACACTGCTTGTTTTGGAAGCGAACTTTCAGACCTTCACTTCATTGCTGCTTTGAGATCTTGACCCTTTAGTCAAGGTCAGATAAGGAGACATAAAGGCACAGCCATTCTTTTCTTTATTTCACTCTTGTTCTCTCTGTTTCTCCAGAAGTCAACCGCTTATCTTGGACTAGATGTGTTTGGCTCAGCATGATGGAAATGTTCTTAGTATTTATACTTTCGAAAGAGGGCTAGATTTAGACTGTGAATGTGTGTCTGCATTAAGGGACATGTTGAGAGACGCTACATGAGCCTGAGTTGAACATGAGAATGAAGCCACAGCAAGGCAGTCTGGCAGTCATGAAGTTGAAGGCTTACAGCTTCTCTGTAGTCCTTTGGTAGAAACTACAGCATTTCAGTTTGCTGATGTTTTCTACAAGTAGATAAAGTAGAAAAATAAACACCAAATATAGAAAGCCTTGTCTCTTGTAATGTTTTTGAAGAATTTAGGTCATGGCACTGGTACGACCATGGGAAAAACTTCATTTTCTGTCCACTTTCTGAGAGGATTGGACTGGAAGATCTAGCCCTGGCCAAGTTTATCTTCTTATCAGAGGCAGGCAGGTTTTGATTTAAAATCTCTTGGTACCCTCTAGAATTCATAATGCCATGCATGCAAATAATAGCACCAAAGCCCTTGGAGTAGAAACAGCATCACCATCACCATGTTTCACACTTGGTATTTGGTGCTCTTCTCTGTAGCCATCTTTATTTCTGTGCCAAGCCCACCTTGAGTGTTTGAAAACAAAGTGCTCTGTTGTCTGACAACACCACCCTTTCCAGATACATTTCCAAAGCATTTTGGCAAACCACACATGCTTTTTCTAATGGCAAAAAATAGGAAAGGTTTCTCTCTGGCAGGCCTTCTAAAATGTTGGCATGGAGATGATGTATTTGGTGCCCAAGATTCACCAAACTCTGTGACTGTGGTCTTTGTATTTTACTTCTCTGACCATCCTACTCATTGTGGCTACATCCTCTTCCAGATAGATTTGAATTTTTAAACATCTTAATGATCACCTTAACTCTTGATATACAGAGCTACTCTTGAATCCATGGTGATAGACGACTGTGAGAGGACACTATTTTGTCTCCGTTTTATACCACAGTAAAACATGAAACGATTAATTGCTGCCTAAATGTTCCTAAGTACTTCATTTACATTTCCTTTATTTTTTTACTTGTGATTGCTTTATTCTCTCAAATAAAATATATTTTTAAAAGATGAGGTTAATATAACTACTGCCATTTTTATAAGCCTTTTACATTTTTTGCAAAGGGTTCCAGTAACTTTGGAGGGCATTGTGTTGAGTCTTGTAAGGAAAATCTGTCTCATGATAGTTATTTTTTATGTGAAAATGAGTTCATGTCCACAAATGTAAGTATGGAACTCTCCTTTTAACATATTGGGAATATGTAAAAAAAAAAAAAAAAAAAAACTATAATAAAATGAGCCCTGAAACTGTGTTCTCTGTAGAGGGTGCCTATTCATGTTCGCTTCATGACTGTATGTGGGCTATAAAATCACGACTGTATGTGGGCTATAAAAGAGATCTAAAGCACGAGTTCCAAAGAGACCAATTAGTCATTGTCCGATGTGGAAAACAATCTATCATGTCGACTTCAGGATTATTTAATGTGTCGAGGGAAACGTTGTAACATATATTCACAAACCCATACACATGTGACTATATGATCATACACACATGAACATTTAACAGGATAGTTGCTACACACCACAAAGCTACAGCCAAAAAAATGACCCAGGTTTGAATGAGCACCTCTGTGACCCAGTGTCTGCAGAAAGTATGCGTTGTGATCCTCTCAAAAGCTGGAATTTATTATAAACCGTGAGGAGCCTACTTGTATCTGACATGTATCCTACATTTTCGGATGACAGTGTCCCTATAGATCCTGCTAAACAGTTTCAAGAATGGGTTCATGAACTCACTCAATGAAGCCTGAAGTTGATTTCTGTAGTCTTACCAGTCACCAGATGTAAACAGGATTGAACTTTATGGAGCATTTCAGAGCCAAGGAACAACCGAGAAGATTCCACTGCCTTTATCTTTCAAAGCGCTGAGGGCATTTCTTTTTGCGGATAGTCCCTCTGCTCACAGTTCAGCATGCGGAGCAGCATCACTTCAGAGAGTACTGAAGCTGTTCAGAAAGTATTCTTTAATGTGTGTTGTCACGTTTACATTTCTTTGTCTAGCTTCCTTAGCTAGACACACACACAGACGCCACATGTGTTTTCCCTCTCTTCCCCTCCAACTGCCCTTTGGTTCACTGGCCCACATTTAAAAATATTTAAAAGTCCATTTTCATGTGTTTATTCTTATGATACACTTATAATAAGCTCTTTCTTTCCCAAACACTCTCAGACCGCATTTCAAACAAACAAATCCAAACATGCTCAGCTCTGCTGTAATATTTACCACGTGCTCTCTGAACAGTGTTAAAACACTTTATAGATTAATGTACTGTTAACTGTTCTCAAAATGAGAGATTGAGCCTTAGAGGTGCACTATTGGAATCACTGTTTTCAATAGAAAACCTACATACTGAAGAGACTTGATTTTATTATGATGTTATGATCAAATATATTATGCACTTGGGTTATTTTGCACATGGATTAAGCCCAGTCTCTTACTAAATTGAAGTGAACCACCACTGCATATTCATTAAAAAGCATTCATTAATGTGAAGTATTCTTTTTAGCACTGAACCATAACTGTTAGAAGTAGGCCTTCAGTTCAGGCCATGAATATTAGAACATTGTTTTAAAAAAATGATACACAATTGTGCTACTTTCTGTTGCCAATTTTGTTCATTATCTGAAGCTTTTAACTAAAATATTTACATGTATTTTATACCTTGTCTGTCAAATTTCTAGAGTGATGCTTTCAACAAAGAACTCATCAATGATGAATCTAGGGCATATCTAGAACCTATGCAGGGTCCCACTCAATTTAGTCAGTTTATCAGATTTCACACTGCCCCTTGAAGGGCTAACCAGTTATACAACTAGCTTTGCCTACCCACTTATCTACCAATGTAACACAGAGTACAAAAAATCTGATCTGGTGGTTGTTATTAGTCATTTTAAGAATGTAACCCTATTGTTTTCAATCTAAACCTAATAGATGTTGTAGATTCTGCTGATTAAAAGGAAGGCATAGAAGGCCATGAATGTTCCACCTGTGCTTTATGTTCTTGAAAAATGTTCCTCATATTACAAAACATTGATGATTCTTGGAGAGCAGAATGGAAGGCTAAACCTCTTCATAATGCTCAAACAATTTGTTTCTCATCACGCTGTCATATTCACATAAAATGTTGAAGTATACATTTGTAGATATTGGAGTGGAAAAGCTCTCTGAAGAGGAATAAAGACCTGCAGCTGTGGATATGGATATGGCTCATATGAAAAGAGTTTGTGGGATAATGAGCAAAGATAGGGCTCATGTAATGGTGGCACTGGGGTAAAATAAATTATTTTGAGGTAAAGGCAGAATACTTTATACTAAATCATTTTAGCACAAATCTGCAGTTACAGTGACTTATTCCTGAAGGCTACATTTCAGTGTAGTGTCATGAAAACGGGTGATGTTACTCCTGGGAATCAAAAGTCCTAAAGTTGTTTGGAAGTAAGACAGTGTTCTGAATGTTTGGATACACCAGCTCATAGCAGTATGTGTTCTATTGTGTGCTATTTTTCACATTACAAAAAGTTTGTACATACGGAATATTAACATGGCAAAGTTTCACACAATGTTAGAAATCTAAACTTTCTTACATTTGAGATTCTTCAAATTTTGTGCACCCTTTGCATCATCTCAACAAGTTTCATGAGATGCCACCAGTGTCTGATTCCATTTGGATATGAATATTGTAGATAAATATTTCTGTGTTAGTACTTCTGGTTCTAGTCCTTGTGTCCTGGAGGAATGTTGTTTTGTTTTATTGTGTATTGTGTTTACATGACTGAAATGATAATAAGCCTATATGACTTGACTTACTGTCTCATACAAAGCCTCCTGTAGGGGAGGATTCCAGTGGTGTGGTGTAGATTTGCTGAGTGGCCCAATCATACGGTCATTTTTCATAACTTTAAAGTGGCCCTATTTGTTACCAGCTTCTGATACTTTGCTTTATTCACACAGTCACTAATGCTACACTTCCACTCTTCCCTATTTATTTTGAATGCTTGTGGTTATTCAAAACCTAGCTAATGAAACAAATGTTCCTCAAAAGCTAAATGTGTACATAACCAGTATTTATGATCATTTTCCAATTTAAATTATGCACAATGTGTAAGTGTAAATAGTTAATCCTCATATAAAACCTTTACACTGTAAAACTGAGTGTGAGTTACAAAACATGAAACTGAACAGTGCATATTATTGAGTGTCCTGGGAGAGCTGAAAGAACATTATTACCAGAATAATCTAAATAAAGTCAACACGAGAGTTACATGAAATGTCTTTGGGGATTTCTACTAAATCTGGCCTACTTTAAATGTGAACTTAAGTTCTCTCAAGTGGGTTTAAAATGAGTGTTGGCTGTTTTAGCGGGCTATGTTATGTTAGCCTTGTTTCTAAAATCTGGCATTAGATGTTTTCAATAGAAAGAAATGTGGCGAATTAGTAATACTGCCTAGCAGCAGCCATTAATTTAGCCTTGGGTGTTTTCTCCAGCTCCCTGGGCCAAGGCTTTTCAGCACTGTTGACTGGCAAAAAGCAATGCACTGGATCTAATGGAGAGTTTGGATTGTACACAGGGAAAATGTATATGATTATCTCTTCATTTTTACTAATGGGGGCATGTACATTGGCATGAATAAAACACCTGAAGGCTTCTTACAGTAGCTTTTAACTTTATTTATGGATCATAATTGATTGAACAGCACTGACACGTGGGAATAAGGTCACCATGCCCAAAGCCCTTAGTTAGCTTGGAGATAAAGCCCTCAATACTGGGCTGTGGAGTAGAGCTCTGGAATGATAGACATCATTATACCTAACATCAGAATCTGACCTCATAAATGCTCTTGTAGCAATCAAATCTTTCTCAACACCTTCTGTATAGCGTTTTACAGTAAAGTAGATGCTGTTATGGCAGCAAATGGAAGACAAACTCCCCTACTAAAATTCCTGACAAAATGTTGGCTAAGCAGATGGACTTACACTGTATGTAACTCAGTTCAGACTTAATTAAGGGGTAATTCTGGTAATTATAGTGTACATTTACTTTAGAGTTGCAACATACCCTGATCTCCCAAGAACATAAGCAGGGATGCCAGCATGGTGGGGCAACATGGAGACTTTGATAAAGTATCCAGGCACCTCACAGCAGTTCACTCTACTACATCTATCACACTCTGTCTGACAGCTGGGTGATAAAGAGTAGAAGGAAGCTTTGCTTGAAGTTGGTAAATGGTTGTGTAAAGGGTTTTAATGGCTCAGCAGTAGCAGAGCTGATTATTATTTTAGTGGGAGTGTGAATAACTGTCCTGGAATGTTTAAACATGTTCTCAGGGAGAAAGGAGGCACATACAAATGAGGTTCAGATGTGTTGAATATGTGAATGTGTGTGCAGAGGGTTGTCACTGATGGACTATTAGGTTGGATTATATTAAACACTTGATATTCTCTGCACATATCGAATGTTTATTCATAATGACTGTGAAAAAAAAACAAATGTTTTCCAGAGTCTTAATAAATAGCCCACTGAGAAACTGAAGCACATAACCCAGACTTTGTCAAAATAACAGGAAAAGGTTTATTTGGTTTGTGTGTTAAAATCACACTGTTGGCCCTTCAGTTTGATCTGTCATGTAAAGTTCCAAATGTTTTGGTAAATGTGGTGTTGCTTCCAATCTGCTTTTTTTCAGTTCGACAACTAGAAATCTGCACAGGTGTGAAACTGAAATCCATACCTCCCGCACACCTGGCCTGCGAAATCTAAATCCTGAAACCACACAAGCCAGCACATGCACACTTTATTTTTTGAGTTGAGGTGCTGAATAAAATGGTTTTACATACTAAACCTAGGTTTATTATCAGTATATTTTTGTGGAATTGCCTATTACACCTGACATAGAACAACATTCACTCAGCTCTCGTTTGTGCAAGATAGAGAGAGAGAGAGAGAGAGGAATGAAAGCTACTGTATGTCTTGAAATCTGATGTAAAAAAATAAACCCAAACCTGATACCTCACATGAAACATTGGGGTCATTGTTTGGTTAGGGAACCTCTCTCTCTCTTTTTTTCTCTTTCTCTTTTTCTTTCTCTCTGCTAAGCTGATTTCTCAGTAGAACCCAGCTGACGTAACTGACTACAATTTGAATGAATGAATGAATGAATGAACGAAGCAGAGCTTTTGGAAATGTTGTTCTGGTGTGTTAGTGGCATTGTAGATCAGGCATGCTCGATATTCCAGCCTATATTCGTTTAGTACAAAACACTGTATGAGTGTTACCCTCTGCAACACTCGCTAAAGTTAGTGTTTGAAAGAAAACATAACCTGGAAGTCTACTCATGTACTGGACAGGAACTCTTTTCCTCAGAGAGCTTTTAACAGGTCACTGAACTGGTGCTCCATTTGTCCAGTCTACATTTATGAATGTCTAGGGTGAGCTTAAGCTCAGCAGGTGAAGGGAAATGTTAGTGATGACTAAATGATCCCAGAGCATCTCTGCAGACACATGGGGATTATGGGAACAGGTCTTATTGTATGTCAAGAGACTCATTCTGTGCTTGGAATATTCCTCAAAAAAATGTTCTGAGGCACCATTTAAGGCTCATGTCTAAAGTGGCCATGACATATTAAAGAGCCCATATGATTTTTTATTTTATTTTTTAATTTAAGGAAGTGTGATGTAGCATGTGAGGATCCGTCATTTCTTTTAACATGGAGTCTAAGCTGCAAAACAGGCAACTTTAAATAAACTGTTTCTGTGATGTCATGACACGAAAGGAAGTCAAATTAACCTGTTAAATTCTAAGGGATAAAGAGAGATTGGAAATGCTCATGTAAAAATTAATTGTGCCTGGTTTGGATGCATAAAACCACACAGATGTCTATTTTCTGTCTCCAGCAGATGTTTTAGGTAAAAATGTGGCACATTTATTTGTTTCATTGTATATTGATCACAACTGGCCTCATACACACACAAGCCGTATGCCTTCATGGGGTTTTGGTAGTCAAAAGACCAAGGGTCAAATCTCCACTCAGGCTCTTGTATGACATGCTCATCCTTTGAGGAATGTCATTATGTGTGTGGGTGTGTGTGTGTGTGTGGGTGGGTGGGGGGAGTGCCTTGCTTGATTAATTTAAGCAGAAAATAAAAATAAATAAGTGAGGGCAACAGTGTAAAGGAGGAGTTGCTGTTGGGAGTAGTTGCAGGAGGGACACTTGAGTGGATTAAAAAAAGATTAAGCAGGGGAGAAAATGAATGACTTTGGTTATACTGTACAAAGATACTATATTTTTGAGGATGTCCCCTATAATACTGGGGTAAAACACACCCACACCAAGGCATCACCTCAAACGTAATAACCAAAGCCAAACTTTCTGATCTTTTTGATTTTTCAAAAACAACATTGATGAAAACTGCATGTTAAGGATTAGCAACATGTCCGTTTTTCTTATCAACATAAGGACATTTGCTCACCAAAATGAGCACATTCTTACAAATACACACACACTTAATACCAAACCCTTCTTTTCCTCCACTGCCCTTTTCCTTTCCTCAAGTTGTATCTCTCTCAATTCATAGAGGAACCTAGAAAAACACCCAGTTCTCTTAAAGGGGATCTATTATACAAAACTCACCTTTTGCATCCTTTTGTGTTTGCATTTGGGTCTCTACTGCTCCTGTAAACACTCCAAACATGAAAAAAAATGATCCACCCGTTTTCTGTGAGTCAATTGAAAGGAATCATATGGTCCATGACCCATTTTAACGGCTCCTATATTCTGATGTCAGTATGAGGACATTTGCCATCATTGGTCGAGCCCCCATCCAGTAGATTAGTTGAAGATCTGCCATTTTTGTCAGCTGTTTGTATGAGAATGCGTAAAACGCTGAGTGCTACATCTACAGGCAAAGGCAAGTCACTAATGAAGTGTTCATCTTGCTCCGATTTGGGGTCGAACATATGGGGCTGGATAGCGCCTGCCATTTTCTGCCATTTTCACGTGTGTTAAATGTGCAGCATAAGCCTGGGAAACTTATTTGCATAAAAGCCCTTAACAGTTCATTTTGAAAGGAACTGAAACTGTCAAGAATAGAGCTGGGAGCCAGGGAGAGAGGAGAAGAGCCAGTTTGTGTTTTCAGTTAACCTGAGGAGCATGAGACAGAGAGCGAGACAGAGAGAGCATATGAATTTTGTTTAGCTGGCCGTTTAAGAAGTATTACAAATAAATGTTCTCAGCATTGACATCTATATCAATAAGTAACAAAGACTATAGATCAGTAGCACTGAAATGAAGAAAATCAAAGAAAAAATTTGAAATGAAAGTGATTAGTAAAGCATAAAAAACCTTTTATTCATTACCACAAAGTTTTTTGTGATATATAGAACGATTCCTAAGAAAGTTTCCTGAGAATGTTTTCTATCATAGAGAAGAATCATTTAACCAAACCAATCATGCACACTCTAGTTCTTTCATCGTTCAGGGGTCTGTATAGAATAGGTGTCATTTAAAAAAACCAAAACAAAACCCTTTAAGGACCACTTGAAAGTGTTATGCTTATTAGTCAGTCTTAGACAACGTCTATGTGATGTTTCACACTCGGGCTTCAGTGGTTTAACTTGCAATTATTTGGTACTGGCTCAAAAAGCATATTACTTATCTCTCTCTTTTTCCATCTCCCTCTCTCTCTCTCTGTTTATCTCTCTCTCTGTCTCTCTCTCTCTCTCTCTCTCACTCACTCTCTCTCTCTCTCTCTCTGTTTATCTCTCTCTCTCTCTCTCTCACTCTCTCTCTCTCTCTCTCTGTTTATCTCTCTCTCTGTCTCTCTCTCTCTCTCTCACTCTCTCTCTCTCTCTCTCTCTGTTTATCTCTCTCTCTCACTCTCTCTCTCTCTCTCTCTCTCTCTCTCTCTCTGTTTGTATATCTCTCCCCTCCTCTTTTTCTGTCTCTCCCTCACTCACACAGATTCTGCTTGGTTGATCAGTTAAGAACAGGAACTGTGGTGTAGTCTGCTCTGTCTCCATCCTCTCCTCTCACCTGCTGTTTCTTTCTCTTTCTTTCTTTCGCTGTCTTTTCATACAAGTGCATCCATCGTTTGTTTCCCTATTCAAACTCACTCACACGCTGCGTGGCCTTAGGATCAAACACATGCATGCGCACACACACACACACACACACACACACACACACACACACACACACACAGGTCATTGGAGACCCCACAACATGTACATTCACAGATCATTGCTGGCCTCAAACACATGAGCGGGTGCACACACACACTCTGCATACCTCCATGAAGTTTAGATTGTCGGCGACACGGGTCATGTCTCCATTCAGGCTGTTTGGTGACAGACTTGCCATTCGTGGAATTCCTGTGTGTGACCTGTTTTGATTCTACTCCTTTAGGCCTCCTTTTGTTTTGCCTGTAGAAAATAGAAAAAGCAGAAGTTAGCTCACAAGCATTTGTTTAAAGACATAAAGCAAGGCTGGTAAAGTTTTGTTTTCCAGTAAATAAAACTACACTAATGAAATAACCGAAGTTCAATGTTATGTTATTGTCATCAGCAGCAGTGTATACATAAGTCAGAAAACAATACAAAAAAATACTATGTATAAAACAGCAGGGGAAAATTTAAAATAAGGAATAGTATAAATAATTGAAATAATAATGTATTAATAAATCATATTTATTGATAATTTGGTTCTGGTTTATTGAACAGAACTACTTAAGTCAGCCCGGTTTTGTATTTTTTATTTTACCTCAGTTAATCCTAGCTGAGGCAGTGCTCTTTTTTTTTTTTTTTTTTTCCCATCATGTTTTTGAACCCTGTCTCTCTTGGCACATTACATGACGCACTTAACACACACACACACACACACACACACACACACACACACACACACACAGAGTCCCTCACAGCCATGCACCATTAGTCCCGACATCCGGCTAATTTAGTGCACCTTTGATTTATCTTCCTGTCAGCATGTTGAGTGTGGGTTTAACTGTGTGTGAGTGTGTGTGTGTGTGTGTGTGTGTGTGTGTGTGCGCAATTGTAAGTGAAGGGGTTGCACAACATGTTTCTACAATTTCTGAAATACATCATTAAATGTGTCAAAATATCAGAGGAAGATTTTTGTGGATAACTTCCATAACTGTGTTTATTTTGTGTGTGTGTGTGTGTGTGTGTGTGTGTGTGTGTGTGTGTGTGTGTGTGTGTGTGTGTGTGTGTTTCACAAAG
>JBBMFX010056580.1:0-11001 GCA_037832545.1 Rhabdalestes septentrionalis
GGCTGAGAGAGACGCTGCTCGCATGAAAACCGCTTCAGTGTTCTCAGTTATAGTAACACGCATTTTATTGTCAGTAAAGGTAACGGTGTTGTAATGGGGGGAAACAGTAATTGGTTTGATTACTCGTTACTGAAAAATGTATCGCCGCAAGTAACGCCGTTTATTTATGGTGCCGTTATTCCCATCACTGTTCGAATGTGACTGTGATGTAGGTCAGTTTGTGAAATTTTGCAACTCCATAATAATGCCTATGGTTTTACAAATGACAAGTGTCCACATACATTAGGCCATATAGAATTAAATCATGATGAATCGAACCACATGATATAACACAGAACTGGGATTGTTTATGCTTATTTAGAAGGAAATATCATAAATGAAGTGACCCATAAAAACTGAAGGCATCTAATTGCCCGTGTTGACATTTTGTAATGAGGCATTTTGAATTTTTTACTACTGTAACAGAATAGTTCATTGTTTTTCTTTTTCAGACATATGAGCTTGATGGCAGCATCCATGACAGAGATTTTTCCCTCCAGATGTACAAAAATATAACTGAACAGTTCAGGTTGAAGCATCCAGATTTTATGGGGATTCGGATTATTATAACAGTGCACAGGTAAATCTACACAAAAGTTATGTTGGTGAATATCCACAGTACAGATTTAACGTGATCTATTGGGGACAACTATGAAGGAATAATAAAACATGCAAATTTAGATTTTATTGCACTTAAACAGTTCTGACACAACCAGGCATCTGTAGATGTGCTGGAAAGAATCCATTGAGGCTCAACCATGCAGTTCACAAGAATTAATGGATCTACTTCTAATATCTTGGTGACAGAGACCATAGCACAATGTTTCTCAACCTTTTCAACATTAAGGCCCACCTATCTATCAAAGCATGTTGCCAAGGCCCACTTGATCACATTAGATGTTATTGAATAAACAATTGTGGACCAATAGCCTGTCTTGATTTTAGATTTGCGGCCCCCAGCCCAGTGGTTGAGAATCCAGGCAATAGCACACCTTCAGAGGTTTCCATGGTTCAATATGTCAGAGCAGTTTAAGTGCCATCAAATCTAATTCACAAAGGGGAGTTTCAAACTATTAGGCAGGTGGTTTTCATATGATTGTTATACAGTGGCAAGAAAAAATATGTGAACCATTAATTTGTCATAAAATATGATCTAATCTAATTCAAGGGTATAGACAAATTTAATGCAGCTGCAAAGGATTACTGTCAGCAAGTTCTCTGTTCCTTGATCAGTCTGAAATTGAGTGTTTTGAATGGTAACATCTGCCATTATTAACAGTGAAAAGCCTAAATCACACTATCGCACTTGGACTCATGGCACTTATTTTATTAAACTCTTGAATAAGATTAGGTTTTGACTGTTGACGTGGTGTACCTGTAGATGTTACACAAACTATTGCTTTCTGAAAGATCTTGTAAAAGGTGAGGGCAAAATTATCTTGTTTAATGATAACAGGCCACTTTGGATTACGAGATATTTATCAAACTCATGGAAATGATAGGTATTCTGTACATGTTATCTGACTCTCCAGATATGAATGAAAGGGGAGCTATGATCAAGAATTTTTTATTTACATAAAGCTGGAATTGGTTAAAAATATTATTTCAGTTGTTGCAATTCACCAGTCTACAGGCAAACAATCTAAAAATAGAGACATTTTGGGACTGTGGCTACTCTACCAAGGTGTAGGCCCCCAGTCAAAACAACCACAATGAAGACATACGTTTGGTAAAGTAACAATCTTGAGTGAGCCAAAGATTCGAAGACAGGATAATTTGAGTATGTCTATTCACCAGGTACATTTATATTCATCAATACTCTTGACTTGGATGATTAAATTTTATGCCCAATTACTGCAGAAAAACATGACATTCCAAAAGGCTCACACAATTTTTCTTGCCACTATATGTATTTTTGAAATTGTCATGCTCCTGAAATTCATTATTTTATGTGAGAAATTCATTCTTTCATATTTTAGGTTTTTAATAAAACTTGGCTAAAAGGATAGTTAAAACAAAAAAACTCATGATGAATAAAAATAAGTATTGACATTTTGCATCATGCTAAAGCCTTCATGCAACCAAATTAAGTAGCTAGACGTATGGCACAGGCTTGTGTAAAGATGGAAAGATAAATTATATAAAGGTAAACAGATATGTGAAGCAACTAGATGCCAACTATTTTCCACACATACACGCACACAGAAACACCTTTTCTGAATCTGTGTACAGAGCGCTCAGTTTGTCTCAGGTGAAAAAAGCTGTAAGTGATGCCCTAGAGATTCAAAAACAATATCCAAAGCTCATTGCCGGCTTTGATCTGGTGAGATTATTTTCTTACTCCTTCGACAGACAGTTCTACAAATATTGAATATAGCAGGTTTTGGTTAAGCTGCAATGTGAGTTTATACTCTCAATCTTGCTTTAGGTAGGAAGAGAGGATAGTGGAAAATCCATCTGGTTCTTCCGTGAGGCACTCTCAATCCCCACAGAGATTAAAGCAAATCTTTCCTATTTTTTCCATGCAGGAGAGACTGGTAAGTCCTCAAAGAGACTGTTTATATGTTGTTTATAATTTGCATCAACACGTGGTTTTGGTGATCAGGTCATGCTCAGTTTTCTCTATATTGCGTGAAAAACCACCCCGGTTGTGTATTGTTCAGATTATGATAGGACTGCAAAACAAAAAAATATTTAATATAGCTAATATATATATATATTTTTTTTATAAATCCACATACTTTAAATAACAAACGTGAATGAGAAGTAATTCAGAGAGTAACAAAATTAGATCTCAACTGGTTACTCTCAAAACATATTTTAGTGTAATGTATATTGAAATTTAACTTGGACACAAACATGTCAATGCAATGTGTAAACAACCCTAAAAAGGAGTCTACTATGTATGACCACATATCCACTTGTTTAAATGGAAATAATCAGTAATCATTACACTCTGAAAAATAACACACTGTGGAATTCTGTGTAGATTTAGATGGCACGGATGTGGACAGGAATGTTCTGGATGCTCTTTTATTCAACACAACCCGCATTGGTCATGGTTTTGCCTTGGCACACCATCCTCTAGCAAAGAAGCTTGCCAGAATGAAAGGAGTGCCATTGGAAGTGTGTCCTATATCTAATCAGGTACAACCTCAGGGACATAAAAGTCCAAGATGGCTCTAGATTAAGCCTGGATTTTCTATTTCTTTTTGCATGGATCATGTATTATAAAGTTGTGCCCAAATACCTGTCTACCTTGGATAGAATATTTTTCTTGGAGACTCTTTCTTGGAGACTTTTTTTCCATAGGCTTGTTTAAATTAATTGGCTTACAGGGAGCCACCATAACCCAAGTCTCTACCACTACTTTTCCACCAGCTTGGTGTAAAAAAAGGAAAGAAATATAGCAAAAATCTAGAATGAGTGGCCTTTTGAAAATATCGTAATGAACCTTTAATAGATTGGCCTATGACGGAAAACATCTAGTAACACTCAACTGGGGCAGAGTCAAAAACACTGACTGGTTAGCGGCCCATTTGTACATTGCAGCCTTTCATTATAGACATATTGCAGAGAGTAATATCACGATAACAGATAAGAGAGTATATAATGTGTAGCCCTCACACGTTCTTTTTTTGCTTTTGTCATATGAAGGTATTCATTTCAGCTGTGAGTGTTGCCAGTGTGTTGCCTGAAATACTAATTAAGGTGTTGTTTGTATCAGTCCTGAGCAGGTATCAAAGAGCATAAAACTGGACATTTGTATACAAGGCAACACATTGGCAACACTTGCAGTTTCGGTTTTTAGGTACCAAGGTTATGGGGCTAGGGTTTATTTATTTGGATAGCCATTGTGAAAGGCTGGTTTTAAATAGGAAGGGCATGTATTGTAACATGACATTTGTATGTAATTATAGTTTGTTTTTGTAATGATGAGCAATTTATTCATCCGTAAATGTGAAAAAAAAAAATGGAAAAGATCCCGATTGTCACTGAAATTATCTACATTGGGAAGCCAATGTAGTTTTAGTTTAAAAAATCCTTAGAATAAAGAACAGCATAGTTTGAAAGGCTTGTGTGTGTTGTAGGTGCTCAAGTTGGTCTCAGATTTACGGAATCACCCTGCTGCCGTGTTAATGTCACAGGGTCATCCTATGGTAGTGAGCTCTGATGATCCGACCTTGTTTGGGACAACTGGACTATCCTATGATTTCTACGAAGCCTTTGTTGGAATTGGCGGTCTGAGAGCCAATGTTGGCACCCTTAAGGAGCTGGCAGTTAATTCAATCAGGTAGGAGGGTTTTCTTATATACAGTATGCTTTCCCATTTTCAGAGATAAAGCTATCTTTTTTTTGTTTGGGTTTAGGTACAGTTCCTTGCTTCCAGCACTGAAGGACAAAGCCACAGCCATATGGCAACAAAAGTGGGACAAATTCATACAGGAGAATTCACCATAGTGACAGGAAACTAAGAAAAATGTTTTAGAAAATTGTCAATATTTTATTTGTCTGAAGATTAGGGCAATATGACTAAATTAAACTCGGTTTCAAAAGTGTTTGATCACATATTGTATTGTCCACTTCTGCCCACGGCATTCTTGAACGTACATTTCATAGTATCCATTTAGCCCAATGGCGATTTCAAGACATCGGCCGGTGTCTTTATTCATTATGGCTTGCCCCTGCAAACAGACAAACAAAATGAGATTTTCAGTGTAAAAAACTGGGAAGGATTAAAGTGGAGCAGCTAAATCAGCTTGTTTTCAGCCAGAACCTTATGTAAAGCTCCAAATGTGTGACACAAACTGCATATTTGGTGCTCATCACCCTTTATGGAGTTATGGTTTGTTTACCTGTTTAAAATCCCAGTACTTGGCAAGTTGCTGCTCAGAGCACTTGCTTAGTACAGGGAGTCTCCCTGAACCAGGGTCGACCAAACAACGATGTTCTTGATGCAAGTTCTGTCCAATATAGATCTCTCCACGTGTTCTGTAACCACAAGCCTGTAATAATTCAGAATAAAGAGAGAAAACATTATGAAGAACTACTGTTAGAAAAATGTACTTGAGATAACAATGAAAACATGAGGAAGGAGAAAAGACCTGTTTTCTGACCTGTGAATAATGGTGATGACATGTATATAAGATGGGTGTGTTGCTGGAAAGGGATCCTTGATCAGCACACATGTTGGTCTTTAGACTGTTGATCAGCTGTGTTTATTTGTTGACAAAAACAAATATTCGTTTGCAGTACCAGAACCACTTTAATATTACTATGTAAGACCACTGCATAGGCTAATCTTATCCTATTGCATTGAAGGTTTCAAATGTTATGTACCATATGTATTGTAACAGAGCTGGAATGTAGGGGGGTCCCTCCCATGATGCACTGCTCTCACCGGGGGGGGTCCTGTGTGCATTGAGTCAGTATGGACTAAGCTGTGTTGATGCTTATGTGTTTAAACTGCCTTGTTTGCCTGTGTGTTCTGTTCTAAATAAACCCTTGGAGGTCTTCTCCAGTTTGAGCTCAGTTTTCTTTTGTCAACTTCATTCGCTTTTACGGCGAAAGGTCAAAATATATTGTGGAGTTTCGAAGGAAAATAAAAAAATGTTAACTGCCTTTTGCATTGTGACTAATGAAACAACATAAATGAAAAAATGACTTTTAAATTAAGAGTTAAAAGTTACTTTTGTGGAGACACAAGGTTTGTTGCTAACAGTTTGGACAAAGTTGACATGTTAACTTGCAAAGCATTTATTGATACTAGCTAAATAAGATACGATAAATAGTAGTAGTATGAATAGTGATAGTAGTCCATGAAATATTACAAATTACCGTAATATTACAAATGATTAAAGTTACAGCTTATCAATACTTCGGTCTTTTATAATTAGGAGTCCAGAGTATGCGTCTCTAGTACTCTGGCGAGTGACTGCGGGTTCGAGATGAGTCTGAAACCACATGATTGGGCCCGATTTCCGATCCCTAATTAAAATACAAATTACAGATAGCACTGGATGGTTACACTACTGCGTATTGTGAGAAAATGTAAAAATTACACTGGTGAATAGATATTAAAAAATACTGACAAGTATTAAATAATGTCAGATATTTTCGTCTGGCATTAACATTTTTTTTACTGTAATTCCGTACACAATACATAGATTGCCTTCCTATATTTATGGCCTGTGACCTATTCTAGGAAGTGCACTCACCACACCATACCCAAGCAGGTCATCCATAGGATCTAGCTGTGGATACACATTATCCAAATACCACTTAAATGGTTTGCACTGCAGCTTTTCTTTTAGTCTTTTTCTCTCTGAAATATCTCCAATGTCTATACCATGGTCCTGGAAAAAGCAAGAGGAGTTTGTTTCTCAATCATGGAAAAATTAGTCACTTTTATATTTTCAAGCTATCTTGAAATTGTATATGTGGTTTACAACACAAGCTGAGCACACACAGGTCAATAACAGGTCACAATTATACTTAAGCAAACCATTCTACATTGTTTATTCTTGTACTGATGTATAGAGAACTTTATCATACCATTGGCGGAATATTCCAAGCAAAGTTGACATTAATCTTGTACTCATCCAACCAGATCTCTGCCACTCTGAGTGCATTCCTCTTCATCATCTCAGTAAGGTTTTGTGTGTATGGTTTATGGGCTCTCTCAATGTGAGCCACTTTAGAACATGGTATGATCTCAATACTTCCTCCACACAGCCACACCTGTAGAAATGGGATAAATCATGTTAAAGAGTTGTTTCTGAAATTAAGTCAGAAATTAAGTTGGAAATTCAGTTAATTTCTGACTTTACAAATGAATTTGTGAAATAGCCCTCTTGAAATATCAAAATGTACTGAATAATAATGATTGAATAATTTGTCATTTTCTATATTTGAAATACTTTTGTCACTAATTTACTTCCATATTAGTGGACTGGATAAAACTACAGCACTAGACAGCCTGAATCAAATCTTAGGTTCATACATTAATTTTACATGCTATTTCCAGATGCTTAATGAAAATTGTCTGTTGTCTACCCTGCCATAGCATTCTATGTCATATATCCCACAAAACCCTGTTGTTCTACCTACTTGTATTGTTCAGTTCAAACCCAAATTTAACACACATTCTCCAGCTAATCTGGTACCACTGCCATTTAATATCAGTTTTATTTTTGATTGCTTTTAATTACATTGGGTTTTTTATATATTTTTTCTAATTAAAGTATTACATTAAGTAATTGAATTTATAAATAACTGATTAATTCAGTAAACAAAGTCATTCAAAGTGGTTTGATATCAAATGCTCTGTTCTAGAGAGAGTCAGTATTGTTCACAGCAGTTGTGACTGAAACAACAAACATGAAATTGTTATGAATAAACTACCTGATATTTTATTTTACAATTGTTTCTTGATAAACTCTGTTGTAGGCATCACAACTTTTGGTTTCTTTCAGCACCACTGTACAGGATTTGCTACAAGATAAGATTCTCCGTAACACACATCAAAATGGTCTTTGAGTGTATTTATATATCAATGAATAAATTATGTAGAAATATTGATAGAAAAACCTACTGTAATTGCACTTTTATGCCGGTAATGGCAAGCTAATCCTTTTCCACAAATATGGAAATTATTATTCTGTTCTAATTATGTAAAATTGTGCTCAGATAAATGAATATTATCAACAACACACCCGGATGCCTAACTCCACATTCTCACCACCATATATTTTCATTCCTCTGTCAAGTGTTCCGATCTCTCCAAAGAAAAGACGATCAACTACAAGAATACCCATAACAGAGGGACTCCTGGTGAAGGGAAAGAACAAATAGAGTTTTATCAAAAATGTTTAGCCCCCATCAAATTGTAAAATACACTTGTGGTGAGGTCACAGCTCAGTAATTTATTTCCTTTTCTTACCAAAGATATTGTGATGAGCCAGCATGTCTAATAAAGATTTAAAGGAGACATATATTGTTTAAAATGATGTGTTGTCTGAACTAAAAGGAGCTTGCTCCGGGAGCGTTGTCATGAAATCTTACCATGAAGATGCAAGGGAAGTGCTTTTTTGGAATAAAATCTGCCCAGTTTAGATAATGTAAATGATCTTTTGAGGGTATAGGAGTCCTCTGCGAAGGACAAGCCAGTCAGAGGGTCTGGCATGGTCTTTCCTGGACCCACGAGACTACTATATTCTTCAATAAAGTGGCAAGTTGTATTTGACTGCATTTGATTTTTGAATGAATGGTTTAGATCTAGGTAGCACAATATATTTGGCATAGTCGGCAGGGTAAAAGGGAACTGCACGGATTCCAGGTTGTACCTATGCCCTCCTAAAGCACTGCTCATCTGACACAGAAACATCAAAGAATGCTTGAACTATTTGAGTGAATGTGAGGGATTATGTGTGTGTGCCTGCGAGTGAGAAGGGGGGTGAGAAGTGGTTTAGCATCCAGATTTTTACATCAAAGACCTGTAGAAAAAAATCCTATAGGAAATGTCATAACGTGTATGATAATTGTTTACAAGATTAATTTTGTTGGTATTTTTATTTAATCAACTTGCTTTTGAGGTTCACTGTTTAGGCAGTCTAAAACTGTCTGTTTGTGTGTGTGACAATGCTTGTGGTAGTGTGGGGGAGGTTTTGAATAAGTATACATATTGAGACGTCTTAGGTTATTCCAATAGTATTTTATGTAGAATGGAAGGTCAACTGAAGAAAAGGAATGTATGTGTAAATTTGTTGTATGGCGTTAAAAAGATCTGCATATAGTATGTGTATGATTGCTCCCTCAATTTTTTTCCTGCTAATAATGTTTGGTTGGAGGTATTGTTGTGATTGTGATATTGTACCTGACTGATTGAGAGGGGCTGCAAATGTGTGAGTGAAAGTAGTTGAAATGGAAGGGATTAGTAGATTGTTGGAAAAAAAGAAAAGTATATTTGATGGTGTTCTGTATATTTTGATCATTACATTTTATTCACTTATGGATGAAAATATGGCCAATCTGAACCAATGTGAATTTTGGTACATTTAAGACCTGTATCTTTGCTGAAGTATATCAGTTAGGTAGAACTGAAATAGCATTAAATGATAAATCACAAAAATGTATTGAGGATATGGATTTACAGGAAGCACAATTTAGTTCTTGTTATAAATAGACACAATATACACTTTGTGAATTAAATACATTAGAGTGTGTAATTTGTGCATACTCACTATTAGCTAAAGTGGTTATAGTTCCTAATCCATACTCTTATGAATAGTGTGCAGTATTCACTAGACAATTTTGTAATATTATTTTTGGTTGTAGATAGCACTTTGCTTAAGTCATCTTGCTTACCCAAAATTTACAAATACTCTGAAAGCAAATTACTGTAAAAAGGTGGGGTGTGCGTAATGTTTGGTGATCAGTGTTGCATTTAAATACCAAATAACATAGCACCAGGTGGATCATTTACTCAATCGATGAGGAAAATGCACTGACTCAGGCTGGGAATGACAACAAATGCTGGAGGAGAGGCGTTTATTAATTCGTTTGGATCATGGAATGTTATCTTAATTAAAGTAGGTATTATATTGATTGGAATGTGCTGACAATTGGAACATTAGCATGCTGTGTCATTACACTTGTAAAATTGGTAGTGATTAGGATGATAATGAGTATGGTGACAGATGATTGTTTTTGCAGCTCAGGATTCCTTGTCTCTCTCTTCTTCTCATTATAATATGATATCTTTGGATGGAATAGGGTTCAGTTCAAAAGGTGTTTCTTCCTTCTATGTGTTGTTTTTATTGTTGGTTTCTTCTATTTTGTTATGTTTTGATTTGGTTGAGTTGGATATTCAAGTTCAGTTATTGTTTGAATGGACTTTTCGTCAGAGAGAGTGGTGATTAATGATGATTTAAGAGACAAATATATTGATTAAAATAATGTGTTTTCTGTGTTTTTGTTTCTGACTGTAGATCTCTTTAAGATTATATTTGAGAAAATGATTTTACTGCTACTAGTCGTGCTTAACACTGGCAGGTGCGGTTCACGTACAGTGATTCTTGTCAGCAGGCAGGGCAGGCAGCTGCTTGGGGCCCCCAAGCAACTAGATGGCAAAAGATAGCTAACATTTTAAACTATGGTAAAAAACTGGTTTGAGGGGGGGCCCCCCAGTGAATTTTTGCTTGGGGTCCCAACAGACCCTAGCATCGCCTCTGCCTGCCACAGTAGAATAGTGGCAGCTGCCACTTAGGAGGCAGGTTGCAGGTGGCGTGGCAGGTACTGTTTAGATATGACCTACCCACTGCTCCTAGAAATAAACCAGAGTTTCTGTGCATCTGGAATATGTAAATAAATAGAGCACGTTTATGATGTTTGTACGAATAAGATTTTTTGCTGATTGTAAATCTCTTTGAGCTACACAAAATTTCGACGTATTTACTAAAGATTTCAGATTGTACTGGTGATTTTGTATTATATGTATTCATTGTGACTAATGTGCTTAATTAACCCTGCATGTCCCGAATACAGAAAAGAAGATTTTTCACCTGTCAGATTTTGTAGGGGACCGCTGATGCAATGTAGATTTTTTTCTTTTATGATTTTTAGTACGTATCTAGGGATACATAATGCTGCAACTTTGAGCCTAGACTGAAACAATGATGACCATGTTAAGTTTTAAATAAATTACTTTACTATGTTGAATAAAATATTTTCCAAGTTGACTGCATATAATACTAATAAATGTAAGAAATGTTGAATGAACATATTTTTAACTTCCAGATAATTCTCTGCCTTTCTTTCTTTTTTCTGTGCCATCCCACTGCTTTGACCACCTGTAACGGTGGCTGTTTTTAGCCACAGTTTTTGAGTTTGTGCACTTTGTATTTCTGGGGTTATTTGAGGGACTTTTATGTTGACACCTTGTTTTAGGTCACATGGTTTTGG
>JBBMFX010056591.1:0-11001 GCA_037832545.1 Rhabdalestes septentrionalis
ATAAATTTGTAACAGAACAAGGGCCTGGATCGAATTTTCGCACCTGGGTCCATGACTATGTTGTTACGCCACCGATGCTGACTCTAATCCAATCTTACCTGTGATGGCCGTGGTTGTGACATCTGCATCATGATTCGTCATCGCAGGTCCGATTACAAAAAAATTGGTGCATCCCTACTAATTTTTATACATCACTTTTAAAGGCACAGCAACAGAAATTGTGTGACTCTGAGAGATGAAAATTTGAGATAAAAAAGTTGATGAGTTTATCACCTTTGATCTGGTGAATATAACTTTCCATGAGTTGAAGGATAGTGTAGATGTCAACGATAAACCACAGATGAGGTAAAAAGCCACATCGAAGTTAAATTACCTGGAAAGTGTTTGGGTTGGCTGCTGAACAGCAGACTGAAGAAAGTTTGCTGAATTAAATTATTATTCAGAGGGTGAGTGTTCAGGAAAGGGATTTTTGGGTTATCCGATCTATTTATAGGCTTTAATCTTTCATCTGTTTCAAGACAGTAGCTCTGACAGCAGCCAATACCCACTAACCCTGAATGGCCCCACTTCAATAAGTTCTACTCTTCTGAGAAACTTTAAAGACAAATTTTGGCCAAAAACTCAAAGGAATCAGACTCTTTTCTGTCCAGCCTTGTTCTCCTAAAATCAGCTAAGCTCAGTTTAACATACATGTGAGGTTTTGGCCATTTTCTCATGCTTCTTAAATTACTCTGTTCTCAGCCTGACCTCAATTTAAGATTATGAAATGCTCTTTCTTTTCTCTCACTGCCACGAAATGTATTTGTCTCGGATAATCTGATCTTCAGATAAACTGTAGGATAAAAAACTTGCTTGTATTATAAATGAGTTTGAACAACATCTCAAATTTGTGATCAAATTCAAGTCTCAACTACCAAAATTAGGCAATTCTTAAATCCTTTAGGTTAAAGAGAAGAAAACTGAAAAGCCGATAAGAACAGCAAAACTATATTCTGCATTAATGGGATTTTTCCCTTTGGCAATTGCCCCTCATTCAACATTTAATGTTTTCATTCAACATTATTTTTGCTTAATATGAAACATCTTTTTCTAAATTAATGGGAACAAACTGGGTAAACACAAAATGAACATGATGTGTTTTCCATGTCTCTACACATTTGGTATATAGTTGTTGTTTGGAGTCAAATTTTTATCTATATATAAAATATAAAAATTTTACACACATTTGTTTTGGTTGCTTTCGGTGACATTGGGCATAATATGCTATAATCTGCAGTGTTATCATATTTAACTTCCTGTTGCTTTAGGGCCATAACCAACCATAATCAGACCTGTAGATCACATAACATGGGGGATGGAAACATATTTTCCACCAGAATGTGGATATTTTCTACGTCATGGGGATTTACACGAATGTTTTATTTAAATCTACCTTAGTCACCAACAAAGCAACATAAACTACCTACAACCACAGCCACGACAAACATTGTCTGGAAATTAAAACTGCTGATCAAATTGACTGCAATAAATTTGTCACCCCAGGGATGCCCAGTTAAATATGTTAATAATTTTAAACAGAATATGGGGGTTAAGCTCTTCCATTGTTTGTGTTTAAACCACACCACAGCAGGATCATCACAATATTTCTTTTAATAAAAAAAGTGAAAGACAAACACACCGATCAACGGTGCCAAACATAAATTTTTCTTTGGAAATACAAAAATAATTTATCTCATGTAAAAATGATAATTATAAACCCTGTACACAGAACATCCCTTTTAAATCCAGTTTCAGGCCTGGAAACACGTCGAATCAGACGTTAGAAATGTAAACAGTCCGCGTACAGCAGTGTGGGGGGAGACCCCAAGGTGTGTGTGTGTGCGTGTTTTTTTCTCAGTAGTGTTTGGTAGGAGCGGTGAGGGGCTCCAGGTTCTCCTCAGGACGTCTTCCTGCAAGATTCAGGACTCCTGTCCCGGCCTGTCCGCTCCCCCCTGCACTTCATCCCGGACCGGAATGGCAGGTTCAGTGCTCCGATTTTAAACGGCATTAGATCTGTTCCACAGATACAGTGTGTGTGTGTGGGTGTGTTTTATTGGAAAGTCCACACCTCCAGAGTCTGGATGATGAAGTCATGCTGGGGAGAGAGAGGTTGGTTCCGGAATGTGTTGCAGGAAAATGTGGAGCCACGACACAAATCGCCATCCAGCCACAGCCCGAAAGGTCCCCTGGTGTCAAGACAACAATGGTCAGGTGACTTAGACCACTTCCACCTATTTTTGGCAACAGTTTGCAGCATGCATTAAAATGATTCACTAATACTCGGAACTACACTGCCTGGCTCCTTTATCAGAAACAACCACCCTGTGCTTCTACTCACTGGTCACTTTATCAGAAACCCAATTACAGCAGCAAGTACGGTAAGGAGAAGCTTCAGGGAAGGTTTTTTGGCCAGGGTGCAGATAAATGGTTACAGGACTCACCCTCCTCCCCCCATCTGCAGAGAATCAAGGAACCCTCTCACAAAGTAGGAGTTCTCCCCACTCCAGCAGAACGTCTGTGAGAAGAAATTGAAGTGGGTCAGAACAACTTCCAGTAAAGCCAGCAGATGAAGAAAATGATGACAAAAATGCAGAAGACTGTACCTTAAACTCTGGGTCGAAGGAGAAGAGGAAGGTCTCTCCTGTGCCGTAGCAGCTGTCACTTACTCTGAAAGGATGGGAGGAGAACGCACCAAACACCTGCACACATGTCACAACACACCCTCACACTCTGCAGCTTCACTCCATCCTCAGCAGTGCCAGTTTCATTAGCATGGAGTGGCTACACATCTATCATAAACTTGAACATGTCTTATCCAAAACTGTTAAAACTACCATGCAGTTTCACAATGAAAGCAGGCTGTTCACTGCTTTGTGTGTATATATATGTGGAATGTGTACAGTCTGTGTGTATTATGTGTATAGTGTATGTGTGTGTGTGCATGTGTATAGTTCATGTGTGCCTGGTTGTACAACTACTTTATGAACAAGAGGACCAATAGAGGGTGTATAGTGAGTATATGTGTGTGTATGGGTAGAGAGTGTGTGGTGTTTACCATGTGTATAGTGTGTGTGTGTATACCTGGTTGTATACGTCCTTTATGAGCAGCAAGACTGGTCGGTCAATCTGTGCTGTTTGTCTGTACAGGGTTCTCAGACTGGTTCCGTGTTCTGCTGTACTATAAACCAGATCCCACACACACTCCTTCACACGCGCAGGGAGACGACCCACCAGCTGCGGACACACACATATACACACTTTAACATCCAAGCAACACACACCCTTTGACATCCATATTAACTACAACAGGGTTTAGGATTTATAGGTCCCTCGTTAACCTCTAAAACCACGCAGTATCCACTATGAGGTCAGTTTTTAATTAACTAAAAGACTGTGCCATGATCCAATATGCTGTAAAGCAGATCTAAATCAGGTGTGTATATGTGTGTACAGGTGTGTGCGGGTGGTTATGATTCAGCAGATGTGTCTATAGGTGGGTATCACTTGGCAGCATTGTTTGTATCTCTGTTCAGGTGTGTATTATTTGACTGAGGTGTATTCAGATGTTTATGTGTGTGTGCAAGTGTGTGCAGAATCAAAGATTCAAAATATTTATTGTCATATGTACAGAAGAAATTGTATTTCTCTGTGTAATGAAATTCTTTGCTGTCCAAACACAAATGTTAGGTTAAGAGTAAATTTAAAAAACAAAAATTTATATATATATATATATATATATATAAAACATTTAAAAGAAATATATGCATATATGTATATATGTAAAAAGAAATGAAAATAAAACAAGTGAAGACTCAAGTGATGCCTTATTCCTTATATACAGGTATGTATTTCTTGGTGGAGCTGTGTTCAGGTGTGTAAGTGTGTGTTCAGGTGTGGATTCACTCACACGCTCAATGTGGTGCTCCTGCAGAATGCTGCTTCTTTGATTAAGAATTGGGAGTGGTTCCGCATCCTCATCCTCAGACGTGGAGACACTCGGGGAGCTGCACAAACTCAGGGAGCGTGTGGACTTTCGCACGGTGATGATCTGCAGAGAGAGGACAGAACACAATGCTGACACTGGGACTGAACAGAACACACACTGCTGAGACTCGGATCGCACTCAGAGACTCATCCCTCCTCTCCTGAGGAACATCAGTGGAGAAACTTCTCCTGGTCTGGTACTGCAAAGCCTCACCTCCACATATGGCTCCTCACAGCCTTTGGAGAAATAGAGGATTCTGATGTTCTCCACTGCTGTTTTCATGCTGATTCTGATCTGAGTCTGAGCTCTTCTGTCTAACTGAATGAAAACCGCTCTGTATTTATCTCACACCCACAGATGCCTTAATTGGTCTGCTGCTTTTTTTTTTCTTTCAGTGGTAGTATGTGATTGGCTGCTGGATCACTTTCATTTCTGGTAAACAGTCGAGCCGAGTGGGGGCTGCTGGCACAAGCCTACAAAAGGAAGTGAAAGTGACGGAAAACGGTTTCTGAAGGCAGGAACGCCTTCAGATTTCTAAGAAAAAGCTACCTGAAGGAGAAGGTCTGGGGATACTGACCAAATCTGACCAAAAGCAGTGTGTCTGCAGAGTGCTGCCACAGAAATCACCAATATACCTTTACAATTTGTAACATTCAATTTAAGTTATCATGAATTTATGTTTGCTGCAGTGATCAGAGTCAGAAAGATCAGAGTGATCAGAGTCAAAGTCAGAGTGACCAGAGTCAAAGGCATTGTGAGCAAAGTCAGAGTCAAAATGTTTAAATACTGAGTATAGTTTATCCCAGAGAACAAAGGGTATGTGTGAGTTTACTGCATTTACTGGTGTGTGTGCAGGCTGACCCTGGCTGGGCACTCTGTGCTGTTTAAGGTGGGAACATCATACAAATGCTTCTGGATATTTTAAGAATTTAACATGGGAAAGATTTTTAACATAACGTTACAACCCTCACTTTTTCCCAGCAAACCAGGCCTTCTGTTTGTGCCCCATCATCCTTTTGAGATTCAGGGTGAAGCTTCAGGATAAGGATCTGAACAGCTGAATATTCTGACTGCTGGGAACAAAATCCAGAACCACCTGATCCTCCATGCTGGAGGCCTGCAGAGTTCAGTCCTCTCCTGAACCCCTGAACCCTCACTGTACATGTAGACATCATCCAGGGTTCGGCCTCCACATTTAATCTACACACACACACCACACCTTCATTAAAAATCATGATGTAAAAGAGGTTTTAGCTGCTCATGGATGACAGATGATAATAAAACATCCAGTTTGCAGCATAGCGACCTCCACTCATCTTCAAACACGCAAAAAGTGCCAGCTCAGAATTCTTGATTAAGAGCACAGCAGAAGCTTCTTTTAGAAGATCGAACTTCACACACTCAGCATCTCCTGCCCCAATAACTGGACTTTTAGCAGAAGAGAAAATCTGAACTGGGTTTTTCAGTTTCTCTGAACAGTGTTTTTACACCAGTCAACATCTACCTTGTTCTGTCAGTGAGGCTTTGTTACTACCCACAAACACAAACACACACACAAACATTTACATTTAAGGCATTTAGCCGATGCGCTTATCCAGAGCGACGCACATGAGTGCTCAAGTAGTCCGTGGATGTTGATTTATGCAAAACTTAATTCAACATCCACAATCCAACCAAGATTCTGCACGCAAAAAAACACCTGTCTAAGAAAGTCAGAGGGTAAGAATGTAAAGTAAAATGTAAATGTAAAGTTCATGGTAGAAATCTGCTGTTCTAATCTACAGATATTCCTTGGCAACAGTCAGATCCCATCAGACTCCAAAGAAACAACACTCAGATCGCAACAGCACTCCAAAGGATCAGATCCAGTTTATATGCATTTTCTGATTAATGGAAAAAAAACAACCCTGGTTTGAGTCTCTGAGGTATGCCAGCGTGCTTTCTGGCCAATTAGCTCTTCTGTACCCTTTTAGCTGTTCTTAGCTGTTCTGTTTCCTTTTAGCATTTCTGTTTTCTGTTAGTGGTTCTGTGTCCGGGTTAACTGTTCTCAATCGTATTAGCTATTTTGTTTCCAGTTAGCTATTGTTTATCACGCTATCTATTATGTTGTTAGGTATTCTGGTTCAACTCTCCTGCTATTTTTCTCCAATCTTTTTATTAGCTCTTGTTAGCTGTCCTGGGTCCTCTTAGATCTGGTTCAGCTGTTCTCTATCCTTGTTAGCTGTTCTAAGCTCTTAGCTGTTGTGATTCCTGTATGCTGTTCTGTATCCCGTTAGCTGTTCGTAGCTGTTCTCTATTCTGTTAGCTGTTCTGGTTCAACTCTCCTCCTGGTTTCTCCACCTGCATTCTTTTTCAGCTCCTGTTTGTTCTGTCACTTAAAACATTTTTTAATTGTTTACTAGTTTTATTAGGTGGTTGAGTCTATTATGGTCAGTCGCAAAACATGTGGATCTGAACTCCCTATTCTTTGTGTGAAAACAATAGACAGGTGTATGTGGACAGTGTGTTGGATCAAAAGTCAGTAAATGACTCAGTAAAGGACTCCCCCAGGGATTGTGTCTGTGTGTGTGTTGGGGTGTTTTGTGAAAATCAATAGGCGTTCTCTCACCTCCCAGTTCTTGGGGATAATGTGGACAGATTACACCTTCAGCCCAAACAAACTGGTAATTTGAAAAGATATTGGGTATTTTAAATTTAGGATTTCACTCATTACCTGCAAGGGGTTGGTTTGGGTGGGGCAGATGGGGTGGATGGGGAAATAGTTATCAACTGTTATTCACTCACCTCCCAGTTCTTGGGGCCGGATGCACTGAGCAAGCTGTCAATCATGGCAAGCTTCTGCTTGTCCACAACAATGAAGTTCTGCTTCCTGCCGTGTTTGGTGTAGATATCTGGAGACCATTGAACAAAGAACGTGTAGAGGTGGTCAACCCTAGAGAGGAACAGAAATGTTAATTCAGACAAGCCAAAATCAAAACACAGAGAACAGTTACCGAGAGTTTCAATATCTGACTGTAATAACTGATTTAATACATTACGGTATTTATTACTAACTTTTCCACTGTATATATAGTTATGTTTTTTTCTTGTTAAACATTTAAAATTAGTATACATGAAAATATCTCAAATGACTGGGATTTCTGCTGACAGCTATAACTCTAATTTTAAAATTTCATGTTTTTACATGTGGTAAATGTCTGCATAGTGAGTGTGTGTCTGAGAAGGCTCTCCCACACACATTCCACATGACTGATGACATAACAGTCCACCTCTTTTAAAATCCTGGTATTTTGCCATGCAGGGCAGTGCTGACAGTTAACATGGCAATCAGTGCTCACTATTTCACACCAGAACCCGTTCCACTGCAGAAGTTGTCCAGGCCTTACAAAGACTCCTCCTAAATTTGTGTGTGAATTTGAAAAACATCACTGCCAGCAAAATTTCTCCATTTCTAAAGGTTCCTTTCAGTATGAGGATATTCACGAAGAGATAAAACACACACACTCCACTGCCTTGTCAATGTCTTTGCTGTGTTGAAAATGATCCACCACCCTAGTAATCTCTGCTATTTGTGTTGCTGTGAGGGTCTCTGGTGGTCCTTTGCGGTCACTGATGGTCCTGTGGGGGTCACCGGTGTTCCTGTGGGGGCAATTTGTGATCCTTTGGGTGTCACTGATTGTCCTGTGGGGGTCACTGGTTATCCTATGGCATATGGCATCCTATTGTTCGTATGTTCCACGTTCCAACACGTATTCATGCACAATTTCAGTGGGACTCACTAGCACTTTCATAATCAAAACCCTAAACCACATGTGCGATTCTGATCCTTCTGGGTAATGAAATACACACAGTGCCACCTAGTGTTCATGAAGCCTCACTTTACCAAAAACGCCTCAAAGAAACTTTTTAAACAGTTCATCACTGTTTAAAATGTTCATAATAATGCTAAGTATTTTTCAGCATTTGCCTTTTCGATTCCCTCACACACACAAAGCCTGCATCAGATTTTCAATTCTAGAATTTTATAGAAGCAGGTCAGACGGTGAAGATATTGTCATAAACACCTGTGTGTTAAGCTGTGACCCACAGTGTGTTCGATGGTGCAGTGCAGGACTTACTCTCCGACGCTGTAGACAACGCCCATGACGTTCAGATGAAAGAGGATCAGATCAGAAGAGAAAAGAAGAGAGGCTCTGGTGAAGCAACATGTACCACTCTGGCCCAGCAGCTCCAGCCCGGCTTTTAAATGGCCAAGGATAAGCCAAGTTGCCCCCCAGGCCAAATCCCGCCTCTGTTTCATAAGTGTGTGAGCAGGAGTACTGGTGACACATTAACTTGCCTCTGCACTTCAGGATATAGATCTGAGACTCAGGCCAAAATCTGCTGCCAAAAACCATAACGTGCAGGCTGAGCGGACCGAGCAGATTGAAGGTCACATTTTCCCACACACTGACCCACAGTGGCCTGCACCGTTCAGTTCCAGTGACCTCTGAGAACATGCTTTTCAACTCTCTGACTGTGAGTTTGAGATGAAATTAATAATAGAATCCAAAGCAGCTTTTAGAACAGAGGGGCAAATTAAGCATTTATTTGGGATATAAAATGATCTCTTGTGATTTGAGGAGGACAAGTGTGTTTCACAGGTGCTGTTCACATGTGAATCACCTTCTTCTCTGTTCCACCTTCACAAATACTCCACCTTCACATCTGGTCCACCTCCTCATCTGGACCATCTTCAGCCCACTTTCAAGACCATGTTACATTCAGCAATGTGGTCGGCGGTTGATTCTGCTCTTCAGTGAACTTAAGACCCTCTATCTGCAGAATAGAATAGATCCAGTTGAGCAACAGTGTGTGTGCATGTGTGTATGTGTGTGTGTGTGCTAAAGTACAGATTCGTGTTCAGAGTGGATGTTCCACAGTGAAATGGTGCCCTGCAAACCCCCCTTCCACTCAAAAAATTAAAACAATTCAGATCTAATGAATAATCTGATATGTGTGATTATGAACTGCTGGGGGAATATGATAATTTATCAATAATATTATTGTTGCCATATTTATTTCCAGACCATCTGGCTACTGGCGTCAATTTCATTGACAAACATGTTTGCTTACTTTAGGAAATAATGCTTAAAAACATGATGATCTAACCACGGGGGGGTTAACAGAAGAAAAATTCTGGAACGTGGTAAACTGTGGATATCTGTGACATCACATGGGCTCCTGTGTGAGGTCAGCGTTCTCATGAGGGGAGATTAGGGGAGTGAGGAGAGATGAAGGAGGGCGGGTTGGGGGGTCACAGTGGTATTTGCACAGACGGAGTAAAATAAAAATGACTAAAATGAGCCAAATATTTGAATAAATATGTTCTAGAAAGACATTTTATACACCAACCTTCCATTAATCCATCCAGCTATGCATTCGTTCTTTCACTCATTGATCAACAAACTATTTCTATTCCACCAGATGTGCACGTCTTTGGAATTTGGAAGGAAACTTGAGATCCCAGCTGAAACCCATACAGAGTTGGGGTAGAACAGACATGCTCACATTCACACATGAAAAGAACCCTGACCCAGAACCCAGGACTTTCTCATTTTGAGGAAACAGCATTTACCACCTGTCACATAATGACTCATAAATATATAGATTCAAGATTCATGATTCAAGAAATGTTGCACTCGCAATGACATTCAGCAACAAAAAGGAGTACGAATTTGACCAAGTGCCATAAAATGCAATGTGATCCAAAAAAAGTAGCATTATGAGGTGCAGTAAATTATCCACTGTAAAATACATGCTGTAAAGCACCATAAAATAATGTTGCTCACGTTTAATTCTGTGGCACATTTGAGGTTAAGTATATATTTTTTCCTTCTGTCCTGTGCGTTACCATCCAACTATCCAAATATGCCTATTATAAAAACATGTTTTTGTGTGATGATAGTGTCTGGTCTGCTGTAAATAAATGTAGAATGTACGTAGGTATAAAAAAGTGTCTCGTATTGCACACTTACAGTATACGGTTATATTATCACATCATATATTGTATACAGGGGCGGCGCGGTGGCGCAGGGGTTAGCCCTGTTGCCTCACAGCACGAAGGTCCTGTGTTCGACTGCCGGGTCGGGCGCAGGGTCTTTCTGTGTGGAGTTTGCCTGTTGTAGAATATGGATGGATGGATATTGTATACAGTACATATGATAGTACATTATGCTACTAACATATTATTCTATTCCTAAATTAGTGAGGGTCCTCTATAGATGTCGTCTGAGGACCTGGGGGGAGGGGTATGGTCATCGTGATAGAATAGTGCCACCCCTGGGCCATCTGCACAGAAGCAGCAGTGTTTTTAGCCCAGCTAAGTTTGAGGACACTAGAAACTTCTAACCGTCAACCCTCTCCACCTCTGTCCCGTTCATAATGAGTGTGAGACTCACTTGTGACTTTTTAATGTCATTTTGATGTCCATTTTTTGGTTTGTCCCAAGATTTCTTTGAGATTCACCTCGTAAGAAATCTGACAGACTTGACTGAATAATAGCATAATATAACAACTGAGTCTATTTTATGCAAATACTACAATTTTGTGACCTCAAAACATAAAAAGAATGGAAAAGGTTTTCATAAATCACACTCTGGTTAGAGGAGAGAGGAGAATGACATTTCTGGGACAGAAAGAGTGGTTGTGGCATGGTAGAGATCAGTGCTGCCATGCAGATTTGCGTGTGTGTGTGTGTTTGTGGTTGTAACCAAATAAAGGGAAGTATGTACAGCACTGGTGATAAATGGGTCAGTGAAAGTACATGTGAGTAGAGACACTAAAACGGCTTCACCTTCAGACAAACACTGTCAGTTACACTGCCCTGAATGTGTCTGTCTGTGTGTGTGTGTGTGTGTGTGTGTGTGTGTGTGTGTGTGTGTGTGTGTGTTCACAGTATGCAGTAACAAAACCCCTCTGACAAAACAGGATGCGTG
>JBBMFX010056612.1:0-11001 GCA_037832545.1 Rhabdalestes septentrionalis
TGCTGTAACACGAGGACCCCCTGTATACACATTATAATAAATACACAGACCCCCTGCTGGGGGGAGGGGGCTGTGCCAGTGCCCTCTGGATTGGTGTGTGAAGAGATGTTTTATTTTGAGGCACAAAGGCCTCTGCCTCGCCCCAAGATTAAAAACTGATATATGTGGAGCAGTGTGAACCCCTTTAACTCCTGTAACACACCTGATATATTCTAGTGATGAAACAGTGTAGTGGGTAACACCACAAGAGCTCACAGCTTCATGATATGATAATGAGGAAAAGAGTGTAATGAGAATAAGCTGTAAATCACATATTAATATATTAATTATATATATATACAGACTAGAACTACATTTCTTGGTGTGCAAATTTCTTACTGTGATTATCATCAATGATGGTCAATGGATAGTTAAACTCTGGTGTTTATGAAACCCTCCCCTCTAATGGAAAGTCACTGTGACTGTAAAAATGTCTTCAGATTTCCAGAATGTTGGTGGTGAATCCCGAGCAGCGCTTCACAGCCACTGAAGCCCTGAACCACTCGTTCTTCCAGCAGTACGCCGTCGAGGAGGTGCGACACTTCAGCCCCTACAGGAAGTTCAAGGTGATTCTGAAAACTGAAACCTGGGTAAACCCTCTTTAAATAAACAGAACAATATTACAGATAAATATATGCGATTATTTGAAACCACAGGGTTTAAAGACACACTAATGCTATATTTTAATACAACCTGAAAGATGTTGCTTTTAATAATATTAATAATAATAATAATAACAATAATGTTATTGATAATAAAGTAAAGCAGCCCCTTATAGGCATGTGTGAACATACCACGCTACAACAGACTGCGCTTTTATCCATTCACCATTCAAGTGAAGCAGTGGACAGCCACCAATAGCGGGCGTCTGGGGACTGGTCCTCTTAATGGTGAAAACGTTTCGCTAATCATATTATCATTTCAGTGATTGACCACTGTCTATGGTCCTCATGATGCTTTCCTCCCTGATGTTAGTGACGCTCACCTGTGTGATAAACTGAAATTAAAATAAACAATATAAAAATGAAGAACATCAGAAATGTAGTAGTGCTGTGCTAATGCTAACACCTGCTAGCTAATTATGTTTTCACTCCCTCAAACTGGGTTTCCCATGCTTTATCCACCCAGAAAACCACTCCCAGTCCCTCCATCCCTGTCTGTGTGAGTCTGTGTGTGTGTGTTGTAATGGTGTGATGAACAGATGACAGAGACAAAGCTACACTCTCTGAAATACTTGGGCCTGTTCCAAGGATTTCTGTATTTCAATTGCATACAATTTCCATCTATTGGCATTACTTTTATAAAACAGAAACAGGCCAATAAACGTTATGTGCTGCACATTTGTCAGTCACATGTAAATGAAACAATTAAGAATGAGATTTATGTAATAAGACCGAAAAACCCGATGTGTGATTTAAATAAACAACGGCAGATTTATCTGTAAACAATCTCATATATTGTAATTAAATGAATCTTGCTTGATCCAAAACTCATCATAGTTTTCACAATGAACAGATTTATGCTGATTTTAAGGAATTTGAATAAATACTGTATTTATAATATAGTTATTTAAATAAAATCATATAAATGCAAATACCTAAATATAAACTGTAATTTTTATGAGTGCAGAAGTTCCCTTGAATCCCCAAACCCCCCCACCCCAACCAACCCTGTTCCTCTATTAACGTCCTGGTATCTCTCTCGTTCCTCTCAGGTCATCTGTATCACAGTCCTGGCCACGATGCGGATCTACTGTAACTACCGGCGCGCCAAACCTGTCACCAAGGAGGTCATCAGGAGCGACCCCTATGCCATCAAGCCCATCCGCAAGCTCATTGACGCCTGCGCCTTCAAGATCTACGGACACTGGGTGAAAAAAGGGCAGACGCAGAACCGCGCCGCCCTGTTCGAGAACACGCCCAAGGCCATCCTGCTCTCCATAGTGGCCGAGGCGGAAGACCCGTCTCTCCGGACGTGGTAGAGGAGGACGGACCTGCTGGACACACAGGAAGCCCAGAGCAGGCGCAGGACCGGGGGGAAGGTAGAAATACTCCTAATAAATAACTACAGAAGCCCTTGTATTCAAATTTACATAGTAATAGTAGAGTATAAAGCTGTTTAAGACGAAGGACGGATGTAAAAAATTAGCTGACAAGCTTCAAGAGTTCTCTTTTTTGAGATGAGTTTTGTTTCACTGTTTATTTTTTCAGAGTATCGCAGTTTATTTATTAATGTGGTAAATATACTTTTGGATGCTGCAGCACCAGGGGGCGCTATACCTCCAGCAGGGGCCCTGCAGCTCAGAGACAAAGTTTTTTTTAACATAACATCAGCTAAGCATCTCTACAAAGACACACTAGGTGGGATTTATGGAATGATTAATAAAAAAATAAAAAATCTAATTTATGTATTTATTATTTTTTTTCATTAATGCATTTTATACGGTTCTTTTATAATTGCATACTTAAGTGCATTTTAAAGCAATGGCTTTTATCCTGCAGACAGAATTTCTGTCTGATGTTTTGTTGAGAGTATTTCTACCGTCCACTCCTGAGCGAGAGTGTGTTCTGTTCACGGAATATTTAAAGGAATATTTAAATTTAAATAATGCAGCTCTTTAACTCTTTAACTCCAGGCAGTTCAGTTTTAAAGTCCAATGATACAAACTGTAAACAAAGTCAGACTCTTCACATGTACACACACATACACACTCACACACAAACACACTCACTTCACAAACACACACACACACACACACACACACACACACACACACAAACTCTTCACATGCACTCCACACTCCCCACACACATTTCTTATACACACACTCACTTCACATGCACACACACATACACACACACACACAGACACTTCACACCCCCAAACACACACACACACACACTACTCCACACACCCTGCAAACACACACACACACACAGACAAAAAATCACAAACTCACACACACACTCCACTAAAGTCACTTACACACACACACACTCCACACACCCTACATTCACATCATGTCTCTGTAGCGTAGAAACTGTTACAGGTCCTCACGCAGGGATTCTCATTCCCAGTCTCTCCAGCTCACCTGATTCAGTTCGTTAGCCACTTAACGAGACCCCTCTGGCTGAGGGGTGTGTCCAGGCCTGGGGGTGGGAACACCTAATCTACATTATGTACTGTATTATGAATGCTGATATATATATAAAGATCTAAGCTGTTTAAAAACGCTTTGCTCCCACTCCCAAACATCTTATTATAACAATACATACATTCATGCCTGACCATTTTACAGGCCTGTGCTCTTTTTCTTTGATTGTTGCCTGGAAACCATGGCCTACTGTTTATGAGCTGCATTGCTTGTTGGAAAAATTCTTTATTATGATTATTATTATTATGATAATATATTACATTATTTGTTTAACATGGGTGCGTTTGATCTTGTTGTAAGTAATTGAGGGTGTGCTTTACAGTGATTTCACCACATTTTCACTTTATTGGACAGTCTCTAGTGGCTTTAAGTTTTCGTGGTATTTCTGTGAATGTGTTTGTCATGTCATAAATGACCATTTGCTTAACTCCTCTTTGTTTGTTCTTACTGTGCCTTTAAGGCTAAACTATGTAAATTAGCTCTGTTCTGATAGGCTGCCCTGTGTCAACAGTCTGAACTGACACTTATTACTTCACCTCGAATGGGTGGGGCTAAACGGTTGTAAGCATAACAAGCAGTGATCTCACAAAAACAATGAAGTCAAAAGTTTATGGAGAATTAATGATTTACTCTCGAACATTACTGACATACTACACCAAACTCATATTTCCAAAAAAGCAATGAAAAATTTGTTTTCCATTATTTGGGCTCTTTAATATAAGTCAATATATTTTAAAAGCCAACTAATGTTTTACATTTAATGCTGGATTTACTTGCTAACAGTGTCAAAGCTGTTAACACTGGAGGTGGATGGATCCAGACAGTCTCAGTCTCTAAATGTTCCTACCAGAAATGTATTCCATCCAATGGTTATGGTTGCGCTGCCTAATGCCTGAAACAGTTTTGAGAAGCTTTTGGTCCTAAAACTAAACCAGTTCATGGTGGAGGGATACATGCAGGGTGTCGTGAGGCAAATTAGTCCCCAGAGAAAAGTGATTTAATTCAGATTCTCCTCTTTCACAATTATCAACATCCATGTAAATACGTGGTGTCAACATGGAGCATCACTGGTGGCCTATGGTGAATAAACTGTCTGTATTTGTGGTGGAGACGTTTGGTTCCATTGACCTCCGCTGTAAAGAATTCAAAGTCCTGAAAATGAAGGGTTTCATACATGACCCACTCCTGAACCCAATCTGAATCACTGTTTTCACACATTGAAGAATAAAGCAGTTTTTAAAAATTCCTGGTAATCCCTTTGAAGTTACAAAGCAATTTTTAAGCAATATTGTCAGTCTAAATCCTCATTTAGTTCATTTGTACAGCTCACAGTAAGTCGTTTTGTGACCTAACTCATATCCACAAGTCTGATCCACCTTAATGGAGAAGGTAATTTTATTTTTGCAACTCACAGAAAGTCATACTCTGTGCTAAACCACATCCCCATGATTTGGATTAGGTTTAGCTTTAACTTCATAGTGACGAAATTCCAGTCGAGCGCCCACTGTCGGTTGAATTATGCGTGTTTTTTTCCGAGCGTTTCCGAAGACGGATCGGCAAAGTCCGCTCCTACTCACATGACAGCCAATTACAAGACCGGTAGGGGGGGACGCCGGCACGGCTGGCCAATCAGAGCGGCCTGCGATGAGCGCCGGCTTCCCGTGATTGGCTGCCTTGTCCATCTGCAAAGCAGCGAGGAAATCAATAGTGAATGATTTGAAGGGAGAGCATTCATTGATCATTTAGGAACGATTAAAGAGACACGCTGGAGCTTTTGGTCCACAGGGTGCCGGCGTGGTCGAGACTGAGTGTGGGACATCTACCAGGGGACATCAACGAGTGGACAACGAGAGCAAGAAGGTGAGGAAAAACGCCCTTAAACCGTGAAATCCGCGAGGATTATTAAGATAAACTTTTCTAACCTCGCCATGCAGCCTGGATGTTTAATTTCTAACGATGCGTCCAGAACAGTCCCACCACTGAAGGGCTGATTAGATCCAGGGGGCTTGAGAGGTGCCCCCTTCCAGGCTGATGCAATATCTCGGCCACTTACTGGCCTGGCTCTGCCACTTTCCCCTGATTTTCATCACCTCCAGGCTGCACTTCTCATGCACAGGGCAGAAAACCTGTTTCCTGCAGAGCACAGCGCGCATAACATTCTGTAACTATCGTTACATCACGTCCTGGTGCAGAAAAAGGAGAAAAAGAAACTCCCACACTGTTTCCCTTGCCTCCTGCTGCTGCTCCTGTGACTTTGCAGTCAGTACAGGAACATACAAACACACTTAAAGTGGAAACAATGACTGTTAAAAGTAAAAAAAAAAACCCTTTAATAAAAAGTCTCTGAACAGAAGAGAGACTACTTTATCTGTAAAAAAAAAAAGTTGGCTTGAGTGGAAATATAGTCCCTAAACGGCAGCTTTGTCATCATTTGTGATTGCACATATAACATGATTGACGGGGGGAAAAAACGATTTACTGGCTCCTGGATATAGCAAATGTGTAAATTAGGCCCATCTGACATTTTTTAGTCCCTGTTTTTCTCTTCTGGCTTAAAATAATAAAGCTGAAAAAGAACAAAGAAAGGAATGATAAAAGCAATACCAGTTGAACATAAGCAAAAAATGATCATTCTCCAGTAATAAAAAAATCTGAATGTCCAGTGGTGTCCAGAATATTCAGCGAGTTCAGCTATTTTAAGGTGCTGACATAAGCGAAGTCTGTGACTTCATAGATAAACACTGACCAATAGAACAAGCCCCACATGACCCAGAGATCAGCGTATCTGTGGTTTAGAGGCTATAAGCCCCCAGTGTTGGCCTGTGGAGTCTCTGGAGTTATGGAGTTCCATTCAGAACATCTGGGATCCAGATTTGATCATCCACCCCAGTGCATGGCTTCACAAATCCTCTCATACAATCAACTCCTCACAGCAGTGTTCCAATATCAGGACCTGATCTCACTAATGCTATCATACAATTAAATCCTCACAGCAATGTTCCAACATCAGTCATTGATCTCACTAATGCTCTCATACAATAATACAATGTTTACAGATATTGCTACATCACTCTCTGCAATACCGACATTGAAGAAGGCGGCGATAGGCAAATTAACCTCTAACCAATCACAGTGTTTCTGGTAAGGTGACCAATCAGCTCCTGAGTGTTCTGATGAATCAAGGTCTCAATTAAAGCCAACAAAAGTCTGATTTCTAACTGGTAAATGTGTTTGTGAATTAGTGCATGAACGGGCGGGGCTAAGCTGCTGTCGCGATAATAACAATTAAATTAGTAAAATATTAAAAAATGGTTATTTGTTATATAATTTACGCGTAATTATTATAATCTCCTCTTAATTTAATGTATTTATACTTTAACTTCTGTAAAGTGACCTTGAGAATAGTGAAAGGCACTTACAAAAAATGTATTAATATTATGTTTTTTGTAAAGCTGTATTTTCTGCTTTAGCAGGATCTTTTGTACTATGACGACGTCCACAGAAACGAAGGAAATCTTCCGCTCCGCAGAAGCCGTGTGCTTCGACGTGGACAGCACGGTCATCCGGGAGGAGGGCATCGACGAGCTCGCTAAGTTCTGCGGAGTCGGGGACGCGGTCACAGAAATGTAAAAAGACTCCTTCACAATGTTCTGTGTTTAAGTGGAGATGCAGTGGGATGGGAATCTTTGGATAACCACACACACACACACACACACACTTGGGAGGTGTAGAACTGGACTGGGACTGGATCCAAAATACCCTTTAAGTGCAGCCACAAACACGCTTTAGAGTGCAATAAATGGCAAATACCCACAAACCTTTTCAAGGTAGCATCCCCACAAACTATTTCCTGAGCCTGATGTTACTGTTCTCATTAAAAACACATTCACAATAACATCTGCAGATTTCTTGCATGGAGCGAGAAATCAGCCGTTGGGTCTCATGCGACTCTGTAGTCTTATACTGTCTGCCGTTCCCAGGACTCGAAAGGCCATGGGCGGGTCAGTGACGTTTAAAACAGCTCTGACGGAGCGTCTGTCCATAATAAAGTGCTCGAGGGAACAAGTCAACAAACTAATAACGGACCACCCCCCTCAGCTGACTCCAGGTATTAAGTAAGTTGGTATTGATTCTGTCTCTGAATTTGGTTTCCTAGGTGGAAAAGTACTTACTGGCCACTTTATTAGAAACACCCACCTTGTGCTTCCATCCCCCGGCCACTTTATTTGAAAGATCATGTGCTTCCACTTGCCACTTTCTAGAAACACCCTCCTTGTGCTTCCACTCACTGGCCACTTTAATAGAAACACCCACCTTATAAACTCACTGTACAGATGTACAGGTTCAGACTGGGTTTCTGATGAAGTGACTCTTGCAACTTTGAATTTTATTGATTTTATATGTATTACTTTTACTTCCTATTATTATGCTTATTTGTTTATTCTATTCCTGTAGAGCACATTGAATGAACTTTGTGTATGATAATAGTCTATAGGAAAAAAATGTACTTGAAAGTGGGAAGCGAGTGTACTTTGTGTCAGCGTGTGAGTATTTGTGTTCTCAGGGAGCTGGTGGAGAGGCTTCATCAGCGCAGCGTGAAGGTCTTCCTCATCTCCGGAGGGTTCCGCTGCATCGTGGAGCATGTGGCCACTCAGCTGGGCATTCCTCTGGACCACGTCTACGCCAACCGCTTGAAATTTTACTTCAACGGTAAGAAAGCACCTCCTAAAGTAAAATGGGCACAATGTACTTTTTGGGCAATAGTCTTACAACCCTTCTGTCAAAAATGACAGTCTGGATGGCAGGTTGTCCTCCAGGAGGCGCATGACCCCGGCTCATTATGACTCATTTGTGGAGTTGCGCCCCCTAACGCCAGTCCAAATCTTTAGAGGCTCACCAAGCGTCTTCATATTTTTTCCATAGCGGAACTGGAACTGATACATTTTAATATGTCAAGACTCACTTCAGCAAAAAATGTGAAATGTGTTGTTTACACTTGGACCTTTCTCTCATCAGGGGAATACGCAGGTTTCGATGAGACTCAGCCCACGGCCGAGTCTGGAGGCAAAGGCAAAGTGATCAGCCTGCTGAAGGAGAAATACGGCTTCGAGAGAGTGGTGATGATCGGAGACGGCGCCACAGACCTGGAGGCTTGTCCCCCTGCTGTAAGTGCAAACCGCAACACATAAAACTCGGCCTGCGATCTCTAATTCAGTTTTGTACTATCATGCGTAGACGCAAATGCGTGGCTAATGACGTCATTTATGTTAGAAATAGTTGTGATAGTGATTTGTAAACCACGGTGAAGCAGCAAAGCTGCACACGGTCAAATTTACCTGAAAAAAACGCTACTGCGAAATTTTGTTGCATCTTTGCAGGAAGCATGACTGTGTGGGGTGCATGTAGATTTGAGAGTATCGCCCCCCCTGGGTTTCTGTCCAGTATTACCCTCTAGCTGGACTATCCCAATCACACAATCCCACCAACACTGGGAGGGTAAAGCAGACAGTTTAATAGTCTGAAAATCTAGTTAGTTAAAATACAGTGAGAAGGTCCTGGGTCAGGCTTCTCTGTGTGTACGTGTGCATGTTCTCAATGGGTTCTTCAGTTTCCTCCCATACTCCAAAGACTATGGATCAGGGAACTGCAGATGATTAAATACCTCCTTTCAGAACAATGTCATCATCAAACTACCAGACCTGTGATTGGGGCTCCTGAGTGTCAACCACATTATCAGGACACCGTGAGCTTGACCTCCCGTGGTGCTGCTGCCCCTCATGACATATGGCAATCTTTGAAAACACCATTGAGGAAAAACAACTTGGACCTGGAGCTCCTAATGTGGAGCAGAGACATTAGACTTTAGACCAGGGAGTCACAATTTCACCAAAAGGTCTGCAGATTTCATCCCAACTCAAGCAGGAGCACCTGCTCACCTGTTTCAGGCCGAATCAGGTGAGGCTCCTGACTGGTTGAAATAAAACCTGCAGTCACAGCAGCCCTGTGTTGACACCCTCACATTAAACCTTACTAAATATATCCTCACTGTATTCAAGCCTAATTACCCCCCATTTTAGTAGGAGGATTCCCATCTGCACCCTTGATTGTAATGGGCATTTAATTCATAGACACCTTTCAAGGTACTTAAAGACACATTACACATCAGATGTACAGTAGTGACATCACTGCTATTACCATTATTATCATTGCAATTAATGATGGCCATGATGATCTTGACTGTCATTATGCAGTTCCATATTTTTTCTGGCTTTTTATATTTAAATTGTGTTTAATTGATTTAATTGTGCTGATATGAAAAAGACCTGCTTGACCTTTGTGTGATTTGCTGACCTGTACCTATTGGTGCCAGAATGGTTGACGTGTTTTCTTTCCAGAGTGCCTTCGTTGGGTTTGGGGGAAACGTGGTGCGGCAGCAGGTGAAGGAGAAGTCCTCCTGGTACGTCACGAGTTTCGGGGAGCTGCTAAAGGAGCTTGAGAAGATTTAGCGAAGTCTGTTCCCTCATCGAGTCTCATGGAATCACTACTACCAGCTTCGTGCCTTTTTACCGCTAATTTTGTACTTATTGCACAATTTTCTAATTTTATTAACTGGGTTTTTAGTGTCAAAGCCTTTAAGCAGGAGTGTAGGAGGGACAGCACTCATATGACTAATGTGATGTAGCTGAAGTCGCACAATCGTTCTCAGTGTCCTGTCTGGCCTTTTTATGGCAATGCTTTAGTAGATGTGACTGAAAATGACCGTAATTCCTCCTTTTTTTTATATGTGCAATGTGCATACCTCTTAGATACCATTTCATTTTGGTACACACTGAAATGGAGATATTAAAAACTGTTCTAAGGTGTTTTATTTGCAAGTTGCACATTGTCATACATGAACACACCACAGCACAGTGTGAAATTCTCTCTGTATTTAAACCCATTCAGTGAAGCAGTGGGAACCAGCAACACAGCACACAGGGGGCAGTGTGTGGGGGAGGTTATCTTGCTCAAGGGTACCTCAGTGGTGCCACTGGCTGTCCTGGGATTTTAACCCATGGCTTTATGATCACAGTGGAAACACCCAAACCACCAGGCCACCAGCTGCCCCTGTGTTATTTGTTTCACTGGCAAGTGTTGATTTTAACACATCACAATCATTTACAAAGAGGGAGCAGAATTCATGATGGTGTTTATTATACAGCATAAGGTATAATAAGGTAATTCAGTTGCTACTGACTTATTACATGTAAAGCAATATTTGGAGCATGCTGCAAAAAACACAGTAAATGCTGGACATGATTCAGGAGAAAAACAAACAAGCAAACTCTGGAGGCCTGAGAGGAGAAAGTGGAACTGATTTTCCAAATTCCCCATAATTCAGCATTTAAAGTGTAACCAGAGGTTTCAGACTGGGTTTTGGCATGAAACACTCCAGATAAACAAGTGTCAGAATTGTTCCCACTGGAGGTGAATGGAACCAGACGTCTAAACCTTCAAAGCTCCCTCACCGAAAGTTCTTCTGTTTATAATTGGGAGTTTTGAGAAGCTTTTGGTCCTAAAACTAAACATGTTTATGTTAAAGGGATGCATACAGGGCGTTATGAGGCAAAATAGTCCCCAAAAAGTGATATAGTTCAGATTCTCCATTATTTTACCATTATCACCATCCATATGAACACGTGAAGCTTCACTGGGTGTTGACGTCTGGTTCCATTCACCTTCACTGTAAAGAAATCAGTCTCTATAATGAAACGTTTCACACCAAACACACTCTGGATAAATCTGGAATTATATGGAATTCTGAGCTT
>JBBMFX010056623.1:0-11000 GCA_037832545.1 Rhabdalestes septentrionalis
TTCAATGACTAAATATGACTAAGACTAAAAAGCACATTTCGTCACAAGACTAAGACTAAGACGAAATTAAAAATAGGAGACAAAATCAACACTAAGCGGAAGCTTACTTCAGCTTCAGTGGAGCAGCAGACTGGAAGTGCTGAGGGCCATCAATCATTCAGGCCTCTTAGAACATGAGCTGTTTGGTGGCATACGTGATTTTTCAGCCATGTTTCATTGCAGCTGGTGGGCTAGAAGTTTGTCCTATGACCAGAAGGTGGTGGGTGAGTATCCCAGCACTGCTAGTGAGATCACTGAGGTCCCATACCACATATAATTCTACATATATTGCAAGAATATTGTGTTAAATATAGTCTCAGTAGAATGTATGTATGTATGTGTGTATATACACGTATATATAAATTCCATAACCCATTAGCTACTGGTAACTTGAAACTCCTTGGAAACAAAACACTCGTTTATATTTTTTAATCTTTACTTAATATTAATATTTCTTCCACCATTATTTTATTACTTAGTTCAGTCCTTAAATGTTCTGTGCATGTGACAAATAAATCTTGCATCTTGAATATCGTTGCAAATCAGCAATAAAATGGAGTGCAAATTAAAATGGAAAATTAGACCAACTAATTTTGCTGCTTTCAACTCAGTCTCCTGTTGCTGACAGGAGATGTTGCCTGGCCCAGTCATGGAGATGCTCTTCTGCTCCGCAGGCTATTGAGAAACCAGCTCGTTATGCAGAGCTGTGGCTATTCGGCTCCAGACTGCTTTCCTGCAAAGCCCCACTCACCTTATGCAGCCAAGCCTTTCAAATCCTCTCCCCTCTCTAACCTCTCAGACCGTTTAATTCATGCGACCTTACTCTGTGATCTGACCTGAGAACCTCTCCCCATCGCTCTTTAGTGCAGCCGCAAGCTGTTGGCTTTAATTTAAAAGTGAAATGGAAGGAAGGAGAAAAACATTTGGCACAAAACATTTGGCACAAAGGCAGGGCTTGACATTCTGCAATGATAAAGGAAGGCTATCTGATTAGGAGGCCTTTCAACCAGTGCCACTCAACAGCCCAGGTCAACACCATCATGTATTCCCCGACTTCCATTTCTAGCATCATTAGAAAATGCTGTCAGATCTCAATACTGTCTTTCTTTGTCATTCAGACTGTATTCTAAACATTGAGAGCACATTCAACTGCCTTCGGTCTCATATTGTTGAACATATAGTCTATGATGATCTGATTTACAGGCCATTCACTTTCTCTCAGTTTTTATTACACTTCTAAATCAAGCCACAGTTTTATCCCCCAGTGCTGTGCAAAAGTCTTAGACACCTGTGCGAACCATATGAAGTCATTTATATCAGCAGTGGATTTGCTTAATCTATTTTGCACATCATGAAAACGGTTCCTGATCCTCATGCAAAATGTAATTTTTTGCAATATCTGTATCACTCATATGGCAACATAAATGCCTCCTGGGCTTATTAACTAGTTGTGTAACTTTTAGCAACAACAACTTCAGTCAAATTGATCCCATTACTGGAGATCAGTCTGTCATATAACTGGGGAGGAGATCTGGGCCAGAATTCTTCAAAAGCAGAAATGCATTAAATCAGTTACTCTGGAGAATAAACTTCCCAATTAAGATCAGTATCATCTTAGTGGTGCTTGAGTCAGTCTACTTCTAAAAGCTCCAAAATATGAACGTTTTGTTTTCAGAGGTGGTCTTGTTCTTGTGCTTCAGATGATTGATTCATGGTTTCATCATTCATGGCAAGACACTGGAAGAATTCTTGACACTACCACCACCATGTTTGACTGCGAGACTCCTGTCTACAAAGTTTGGCCCCTCCACCCACAGGACTTTATTACTAAAAAAAGGTATTTAATTGTAAAATGCGAGATGTTTCATGTTCACCTTGGCTAGCTGAGGTCTGCTTGGAATTCTACCATTATCGTGTACCATTTTCGATGGGTCTGATTCTAATGCTGTTACAGAAAAACCACTGGCCTTATGTGAGGTGAGGGATCAACTGTTTTGCGTCTAGAAGAGTCATCGTTGGTGTCCTGGTGGAATTTTGTCAGGAAAATTTCGATTTCAGTGAGATTTAGGTTTAACAGGGCAGGCAGAAAACAAGTGTGTCTATTGATTCTAATTATTAACTAATGGTGGTTAATTGGTAGATACCTTCATTATAGGGCAATTACTTAATTCCAAGAGGATAATTTAGAAGCTATACTCTGTTCACTCTGGTTGTCTTTATCTATTTACATTTAGTTTATAGGTCTGAAACAAATAAGTGTGCCAAAAAAACAACAACAATGGGATAAATATCTCATCTGAAAATGTTCTGTTGTTTCTCATCTAACAGCTGCTGTTTAATTTGGCTCAATTTGAGTTGAGTCTCGTTTTGGACCTTGCCACCCCCACTGAGAGTCGATCAACTTGTGCCAGATGAACTGATCTGCATATCCACACAAAATGTACTTGAAATTTTGGAGGCCTGCTCTTCAGGGTCTTTGTGAGCCAGAGCGAGCGACGCCTAAACCCCTCCTGTGCGGATTTGTGTAATACAGCCTTCAGTGTACTTTTCTTTTTGATTACCTGCTTTGAGAGGAACCCTGGGACTCAAATATCACCTTTTTACATTCTCTTTATGGGAAACAACTGAATTTCATTTAACAATTTGTTAAACTCAGTAAGCAAATGGAAATTGTGCTCATGTTCAGCAAAATCCCATTTTAGTGTATGGAATCTGAACAGGAGAGTTACAACTTTTGCACACAACTACAAGTACAAGAATATAAGAACCACTGAACTATAACTGAACCTTTCTTTTCCAGGGAAGTCTGTCATTTTTCTAGCAATTTCCAGGCATGAAATGTAAGAAGTGAGGCATATTTACCATTTATTCACCTTTTAATGTAACTTCTCAGGGATAAATACACACAATGGTTTATGTATGTTCACTACCTGCATTAGGAATGAAATCAAATCAAATCAAATCAAATTTATCTGTATAGCGCTTTTAACAAATAGACATTGTCTCAAAGCAGCTTTACAGAGTAACACATATCAAAGCATTTGTTATATGATGTTTATAGAAGTCTATATTTTCCATCTCAGAGATTTGACCTTGTGAATAAACCTGAAAAGGAAACACTTTTAAGGATAAACGTGGTGTAGTTCTGCTTTTACTGCATTATTGGTAGTAAGTTTTGAATGGAAATTACTTTCACTGATTACTCCTCCCTTAGTTTGACTTAAGGCCTAAGACTGACATAACTGGGAAGTGATGGAAACAACCAATCACATGACAGCTTTCAGTGGAACCAATATTCATCCCTCCAAACCATTAGACACCAGACATCCTCCTGGAGATCTACTTTCTTGTCATATGCAGCATCTTATCAGGATTAATATTAATGTCAACTGGTTCCCACTCGGATTGGGCAATATTACTCATCTGCTCTTATTTACTCATCTGTATGTTACTGAATGTTATTGAATGTCTGTGTCATCCCCAATCACTCTCTTTTTACTCGCGGTACTGCGTCACTTTTAATAACCACTGGACCAAACACTTTCGTAACTACTTGCATTAATAGTGTTATTTTATTATAGATGTCAAAGTTATATTGTTACTTTGTAAGTTTATCTGATATTTTTGCACTATTCTAATGATCTGTTCTGTTTAAACTCTTATTTGTATCTTTATTTACTCCTGTTGCTCTCGTGCATTGAGCATGTATAAGACAAAATAAATTTCCCTTGGGATAAATAAAGTTCTTTCTTATCTTATCTTATCTTATCATATCTTATCTAATATTATTGTTAGTAAGCTTTGAATGGAAACTACAGGGTTAAATTCTTGAGGCATAAACGCTAGAACAAGTCGACTATGCAGTAACCATATGCAAATTCACAGCATGTCTTTGTATCAAGGCTAGCGCTGCTCTCTACAGAGGCCTAAAGACCTTCAGAGACCACTCTGTGTGATTCCAAGGTGAACATATCCCCTCATCTGACAGCCTGAGGAACAGCTTCATTCTACAGCACTTTAAATCCAATCACAAAGTGACAGCCTGCTCTGTTCACTGGTCCTCGCCGTCATCCTGTGAAACGGCGACAACAGAAAGCTCATTCCTCACTTCAGAGATCGCTTCTCTCCTGAGGAGTTCATGGACGGTGACTATGGATTCAAATCATAACTCCTGCTTTAATATTCAGTTTGATATAGCTGGGCCATGTCATTTCCAGGTTCTGCCTGAGTGAAGCTATAAACAGTGTGAGCCACAATAAACATGTCTATAAGTTATGATTGAGGAAAAGCCAGTACAATTTATAAAGCCTAACACTGCTTTCATATCAAACACGACAAGAAATACTAAGCTAATATTGCGTGAGGGAGCCTGAAGCTTATGCTAACATGTGAATCACTGTAGTAATGCAACACACAAGCTCACAGATATACTCCTGTCTGTTATAGGTTCCACACACAACATGGGATAGCTTTCACAAGCTTCAGATATTTGTGCTTAATTAAAACAGCAAAAATGTCCAATGCTGTTAGCTTAGCGCTAAATACTATTGTTGTTAGCTTATCGCTAAAATACTATTGAAATTCCATAGAGGTGCTAGCAGAAACTAAAACAATTCGTTTGCTTCCTTCACTGACCACATTTTGAGCTCCAATGGTCACAGTTCACCGCTGGTCAATAGTCCAACACTCCAGAGGGATTCAGAAGATGAGCCCCCCACAGTTATTGTCCCACACCTGAGCAGCTTCATGATACTTGTTTTGCACTGGTGTGAGACTTAGACTGTGAGGGACAGAGGGGTTTTTTCATCGCAGGTCTCGGAGCTTCACTTTCATAATAGTCTTAATCCATCATGGCTTAAAAGCAAGGCGTCTCAATCAGGGGGGCAGGAGGGGTCCATGACTGGTGAGTCCATCTGAATGATGTTCCGTGGTACAGATGCTGCAACAACATATCTGACCCAGCTTTCAGTCCCTGGTCTTCACTGCCCTGCCTGACACCACAACCCACACTAATCCATAGAGTGCTCTCAGTACACCAGAGCCTCCGCGGGAGAGAGAAGTGGCACAGAGCCAAACCTCACGCTGCGCTCCCTGGAGTGGGAGGGAGCTTACTGGGGAGTTACCATCAGAAAAAATCAGAAGGTGCTTCTCACAAGGAGATCCAGATAGACCTTCTCAGTTGAAGATGAGAAAAGTGCTGCATCCCAAATGAACAGGTTGATCACATAAGCAATTTTTTTACTCGGGAATTCAAAACAGACTGTGTTTTTTTCCAAACAGCCTAAATTACTAATGTGCACAGACCTTCTCAGGTTGTATTCCAATTAAACAGCAGAGATGGATGAAATATTAAGCACAATAAAACTTTAAACAGCTCCAGGCATCCTTGATTACTTTCAAATATGTGCAGATATTTGCAAAAACATTACACTGCTCACAGCGCTGTGGTTCAAACACAGGAATTTCATTAGGCAAAGGGAAAAGTCTGGTATAATGAGGGAAAGCCACAAGCATAGTTGGATTATCTGTGTAGGATAAAGGGGCTGCAGGTCCAAGGGCTTCTAAAAAAAATAAATTTGGAGCTTTATATGCTAAATTTTTGGCCAATTACTCCATCCGAGTTCATGCCACTCTTGTCGCTGTGTATGGGGTGGAGTGGGTGCTGACTTTCTCAGCATTAGAATTTATTTATTCACTCCTCAGGGTTACCAGGCTTCTGGCTCCTTTCTCAAGCTGTCATGCTCTGGAAAGAAGGCCAAGAAACTTTCATGTTCAGAACAGCCTAATGGGTTGTATTACAGAGTAGCGTTTTTGCTACAGCACCCCAGGTTAAAAGGGACATATTATTCAAAACTCATTTTAGTTATTACAGGTCTCTGGGCTACAAAACATTTTCATGAAGTTCTTTGCACAAAATCACTCTCATATAAAGAGACTCACCAGCTCTATTCACAGTTTCAGTCACTTTTAAAATGAGACATTTAAGGGCTCTGTCACTTTTATGCAAATAAATTGTTGCTGGCCACACCCCACCCATCCCATGCTTATGTTGCGTGTTTACCAAATGTGAAATTGTCAGAAAATAGAGGCACTATCAGCCCTATATGCCGGACCCAGAGTTAGACCCAACACTTCATGCTGACTTGCCTTTGCCGGTAGCCGTAGTGCGCAGCGTTTTATGCGTGCTGGTGAAACCAGCAGACAAAAATGGAAAGCTTCAACTAATCTAGTGGGTAGGGCTCAACAAGTAAGCGGCATTTTTATGCTAATTTCCCCATCCTGACATCCCAATAGGGGGCAGTCCAAACAGCTCATAGAAGCTCATGATTCCTGACACCAACATTTTTCAACTGACTGCCAGAAAATGGATGGATGTTTTGCTTGGAGGGTTTATAGGAGCAGTAGAGACACAAATGAAAATCCAAAAGGATGCAAAAAGTGAGTTTTGCATGATATGTCCCCTCTACCTTACAATTTGATTCTGTAGACCATTATAAGGCTCACGGTTTGATACACTCGCAAACAGTTAAAAAACATTAAAAATTAAATTTGAATGAAGAAAAATGATGACCGTGTTTAGTTCTGGCAAAATGCACAAATGAGAGTAGAGCTGGAAGGCATCTGATTGGTGGGTGGGCTGTTGATTGGTGCTGCTTTAACACCATGAACAATTCACATACATCAAATATGAGGAATCGACTGTCCATTATGTTTATAAAAACATAACCCGGCCCTGCTAGTCCTTATGGTACGAGAATTGTGTGCTGGGGTCAGTCTGCTCACCTCCCAGCAGTTTGGACTGGCAGTTGACGAATTCAGGTTTCCTGTCGGCGCTGTAACGCTGGCAGGTGTTGTGCAGGACTTGAACAAACATGCACTTGTCTCCAGAAGAGCCAGCCACCCATTGGTCAAACGCATTATCAAACGTCAAGTCAAACTCTGGACAATCCTGTGACGTAAGTGCAAAAGTGCAAAAGAGAGAAAGAGGAAGGAAAGTGAACTATGTTGTATACAAAGGAGCACGCAAGTGAAAAACATTTCAGATCTCTGAGGCTGACAGGTAAGTACAGCAGCAGAATGAACAAACGGTCCACCTGCCTGTCTCCTCACCCAGAACCACAGCCTGTCCACAGTCACTCACCTTGTTGGGGTCGATGCCGTTCACCTGTCTCAGCTGCTCCAGGGTCCACTGTGACCTCCGGGCGAAGGAGGAGGCGCCCTCAAACTGCTTCACTTTCGTCAGGGACACCTGCGTAGGCTTCTTGTTGGTCACTGAAATGAGAGGTCAGAGGAAAAGGTGAGAAACTCAGGCAGTAATACCCTTAACACTGAGACACAGAGAGACATTATGTGAAGGACGTGGACCTTGTTACAGTGGAAACTATAACAAAGAGACCGTTATTTCTTGTTCTTTTTCTTCTACACTTTAGAAGCCATTTGTACCACATTTGTTGGCAAATAAAAATTAAAAAAAACCAAGAGACTGACACTTCTAAATGGGTTTCTCACTGCGCAGTTTTTGGCATTACAAAGCATTAAACAAGGCTTTATTATACTAATAATGCAGTTGGGAGTCATTTTTACAAAACAGACACCTAAAAAAATCTATTTTTTAGGTTGAGCCGGAGAGTTATGCAACACCCAGTCCATTATATTTTCTAATCAGGTTTATCCTCTGTTTGGCCTGTACATTTGTGTGTCATCAGAGTAGCAGTGGACATTGAGCCCATATTTGTGATAGCTGTACCCAGTGGCAGCATATATTATCTAAACAACAGAGGTCCTAAGACAGAACCTTGTGGAACTCCATTTCACTTTTGACATTTCACTGTTCGCACAGTGGTCAGTCAGATACGATCTGAACCAGGATACGGCTGTTCCTGTCAATCAAACCAGGTTTTCTAGATTTTCTAATAGAATAGTGTGGTCTGTGGTTACAAATGCAACCCTGAGGTCGAGCAAAACCATGCAAAGACACGTAGCCTTTAGTAGAGGACAGTAGAAAGAGGTAGAGAAGCAAATACAAAGACTTAGAGGTGGAAATTCCATATCTATGGTCCACATTCCACAACTCCAGGTCCATAGTGCACATTTCTAGGTCCACATTCCACATTCCATAAGGGACATGCTGCACAGGAGCAAGTCACCATCTTTGGAAAAACACACATACTCCATAAATTCCAGACCACAGGGCAGTAGTAAGACCTATGGAATCTGAGGGGTTTACGTTTTAAAAGCAGAAAGCAAAAGCTGAAGAATTGAGCATCTCGATCACAGCTTCATCACTGATTACCGTCCACATGACAACTACTCATGGATTACTTCTAAATTCTTCAGAAAATATTATTCTCTGAGAAATTGCACGGTGAACTCAGGAAGAAGAAACTAGTAATGGTTTCTATGGAAATATGAATACGTTTCATGTTCATAAAAGAAAATAAATGCATGCTTTATACACAGCACGCCTACACGATCTCCACATTTACAACATTTACACAAACCTACGAGGTGCAATAAACACACCAACACGCTACAAAACACCCACAACGTAAACAGCGTCTCTACAAGGCATGTGGCCTATTGACCAAAGGTCAGTCATTAGCATCCTCCCCCCTGCTCTATCCCTCTCTCTTTCTCTCTCCCCCTCATAGTGATGGATCAAATGCAGTGGGAGTTCAGCTCCTGTACTGTTTATACAGGCCTCTGGCCTCCTCATTGCTTCTACACTCTTTCGCATTCCCTCCTTCACTCAGTCCTTTCTTCCTTCCCTCTCCTGCAGGTCATCCCCCCTCCCTCGCCCCTCTGGAGGAGCGCTGGTGTTTACTATTACTGACGTCCCCGGGGGCCGCTGGAATGCAGCGAGCCGAACCCAAACCCACAGGCTGAGGGCGGGACATTAGTCAGCCTCATTAGTCTGAGGTGCACTGACCATCCAAATCATCTGGAATATTCGGTTTATCCAAGACATGTTACTACAGATTAGTGTTTTCTTTCAATCTTTCAATCCCCGTCTACAGCTTTTTCATATTTTCTACTTCTTTTATTCCTTCTATTCTTTCATTTTTTCTCTCATTCCATTTTTATTTGTATTCTGGAAACCACATTGAATGACCTGTGTGTATAATATGGTTTAATATGGCATTTTTACACATATTAGTAAACCACATATAATTAAACCCCATATAACATTATTAACCAGGACAATTAAGAGAAAAAAAAATGTATATACTGGCAGCAGGGCGAATTCCATGCATTTCAGGCCTTTGTGGCTCTCACATATTTCACTTTCTGCCTGAAAGATTGTTTTTAATGGTCAAAATATGTTGCAAGAGTGTTACACCATATAGGGGGAAATGAGGTCAATAACTGCACAGCTAAATCTAATCAGAGCACGAATTCACATGCAAGATAAAGATATTCAAGCCTGCAGAGTCAGGGCGAATATCCCCTAACAGCAGTCAAATATAGAAAATATTCTCATTAAAAATTTGAACAGGACCAGAAGCCCTCCTATGAGGTACGAAGTATCACTAGTGATCTTTGGATCAGTTTGTCTTACAGAACATAAAACATCAAATACTCTAGTCTTTACATTTTTCAAAGAATTATTTAGTCATCAAATTACAACAAGTCTCTGAACATTTATGTCTTAATTAGTCCATAACAGGTCCAATTCACCTGACTGGATACCAGAAACAGCCTGAATCACATAAATGCTCGAATAAACTTTGAGCAACGCACCATAAAGATACACAGATGAGCAATGAGTCACGTGAGATTCAGCCCAGAACTCCATACTGGACACACTGGGCACAATATGGCTGTAGAAACTGGAGTTCTATAACTTACACAGCGCCCCCTTGAGGAGGTAGGGATTGATTTAGGATTCAGGCAGATAAACAGTTTACAATACTGGACTGGTATCTTAATGGCAGTTATTCAAGGTACTGGTATCCGTGTCAGACTTGAAAATGTAATATCATGCCACCCCTCATCTTAATGATTCCACATCATTGGAAATAAGCTCTGAAATATGACAAAAAAACCAGGATATTCGCATTTGATTTAGTTTGTTATAGAAAAACAAGTTCCCCTCAGAGTCCAGAGCCCCGATCAGAACATCATAACAGGCTCCTTCCGAGCAAGTTCACACTTATAAATCTGTTCTCTTGTTGTTTTTTCCTTTTATCAGGTAGAAGAAACAGTCTGTGTTCAGAGAGGACCCCCATCCCAACCAGTACTGATAAACATCCCAGTCCTGTGACCCGCCATTTGTCTGTTATAGAGTTATAGAGTCTGATGTGTGGGTGTGTAAAATAGATAGTATTAAAACACAACAAGAGCACCAGACAGTCCCAACTCGCAGCCTTCCCTCGCCCCCTCGACCACCTGAAGACTTTCTTTGTACAGTAACAGAGCAGAGCTGTTACTAATTTCTTTACGTGAGGGTGGATGATGAATGGGAGGGCAATGAACTTTCCATTTTTATGAGTGGGGGTGAAAGGGGGGTACTTACTATCCACATCGGGGGCCTTTTAATAAAAACTTTGACTCCAGCCACCCTGTAAATGTGCTGAGATTAAATTTACAGCCAAAATAAGAACCCCGAAGGCCAGCAGTACCTGGTTTCTGATGCACTGTTAACAAAACCATTACAGGTATTTTTGTTAATTGAGATGCAATAGCAAAAAAACCCTGTAAATAGCAGTTTACACATTTAAAAATTAACTTGAACCTTTGCCAGGCAGTAGATCAGATCATAACTGCAAATGCAACTTTACAATAAAGGTACAAGGCCTTTTCCCCCCAAACGCTAAAGTGGTCATACCATACCAGGGTCTGTGACAGGGGGAGGAGTTATTGAGTCTGATGGGTGTGTGATGGGGGAGGAGTTATAGAGTGTGATGGGTGGGTGTGTGACAAGGGGGAGGAGTTATAGAGTCTAATGAGTGGGTGTGTGA
>JBBMFX010056633.1:0-11000 GCA_037832545.1 Rhabdalestes septentrionalis
CACTTCCTCTATTTATGGAGTGACACGTTCATTTCCCTTTGACCTTGACGTGCCACGTGTCTTACATGTGACAGTTATGGTTTTTGGTAGCTCCTCGGAGACCCCTAGCCTAGACGAGTCCAACAGACTCGGATTTTTGGCTCAATTTATTAAGCCAACTGTCACAAATTTGGGTGCTCAAGGTGGATGCTGACTTCAAATTTGACTGCCAAATTAAGGCTGTTGTTAATGTCGAGCTTTTTTGAGTTGAGGAAGTTGGTTAAATTAAAGCCTATTCTCTCTAAGCAGCGTTTTGAGACTGTAATACATGCCTTCATTACTACTCGGCTTGATTACTGTAATGGTCTTTACGTAGGGGTAGGTGCTTCCTACATTACTCAGCTTCAAAGGGTGCAAAATGCGGCTGCACGTCTTCTGTGTGGCACACATAAAAATGAGCACATCTCTCCTGTTTTAGCTAGGCTCCACTGGTTACCTATTCAGTTTAGGATTCATTATAAAATTCTTCTATTTGCTTTTAAAGATATAAATGTTCTTGCCCCTCCCTACCTCTCTGAGCTGTTACAGCCCTACACTCCCTCCCTGGCTCTCAGATCAGCTGACCAGCTGTACCTGAGGGTGCCTTTAACTAAGCATAAGCTTAAAGGGGAATGTGCTTTTGCTGTTGCAGCTCCTAGAATGTGAAATGACCTGCCCTTGTAGGCAGGCGTCTTCAGTGTCGGTTTTTAAATCTCGTTTAAAAACCCATCTTTTTGCTTTGGCTTTCGATCCTCTGTGAGATGTTGATTTTACTTGATTGTTTAGCATGTTATTTATTAACTTTTTTTAATTGTAATTGTTTTATTTTTCTCTGTTTTTATAATTGTAATTGTTTTATTTTTCTCTGTACAGCACTTTGGTCCCTTGTGTTTGTTTTAAGTTTATAAATAAAGTTGGTATGGTATGGTATATGTATTCATTTAAAAATGCAATAAAGTATTTCTTTTTGCTTTGTATATTTGAATGCTAATATTCCTTGATTTAGTTATTTTTAATACTATTTATAATTACAATATTCACAAAATGAGCTGTTCGATATCTGAACCAGACTTAAAAGTTGTACATGCCACTGGTATATTCTTGGAAAACATCGTATAATAACATCATTGTATTCCAGGGGTATATTCCACTTTTAATTGGGGTATGCCATTGCCAGATAAGGCAAATTCCTGTTCTGCCATTGGCCGAGAGGCACGTTCTAGTGGCAGTTAAAGGGAACACCACAGGACAGACGAACATATTTCTACTTTCACTGCGATGAACACAGACGATCAACAAACAGGGCTCGTATCTGGCGCTGGTCCTCTGGCTCCCCCTTGTGGCTCCCCCAGCCATCGCAGGCCCTTATACTGCATGTGGCTCATTTAAAAAACAACCCATAACCTGCCCACTTCGTTCAACTTTGATCAAAACTTGCTAGGTGGCTTGCAGACCATGCTGTGTGAAAAGGTTCTTTAATTCATGCCGCCATGAAGCTGAAATGACAAAATGAAACGTCATGAGTTATTTATTGGTCAATCATTTTCGTTTGTCTGTAAACTAAGTTAACGAGACATGTATAAAATAAAGGTTTGTACAAAAATGTTCTGATAAAATCAGCATCTCCTAAATAGAAAAAATGCAATACAAAATTAATATATTTAAATGTTTTTAAAACTAGCCAAAAATAATTGATATGCAAACTGCACTATAAGATGGAAAAGTTTACAGAATCTCCAAAACAGTCAAGACCATTTGCCTGGCCTTCCACACGCCACATATTTTAACAGCATATATCTCACATTATAACTGAAAATGGTTCTTTGGACTGTGGGGAGAAAACAGAGCTCCAGCGGAAACCCACACCAACACTGAAAGAAGTCTGACCGTCACAGGGAGTAAAAGATCAACAGCAGGGGCATAGCACATTTTTGCAAAAATGTGATTCCATTCCCCCCCCCACTTTTGTCAGATTATATTGTATTAAATTGATTAAATTGTATTTGTAATTTGGCATCCCTGTCTCAGAATCCCCCCACTTTTGGAAAGCTTGATTCGCCCCTGATCAACAGGACCTTTGAGGCAACAGAGATGTCCACAATTTTTTTCCTCCATAATGACATATCTGTGTCCACCCTGTCCACACTCAGAGCACTGGTACGGTTTCTCAGGTCTGAATCAGCTGGTGGTGTTTGAGGGTATCCATCTTTATAAAACTGCCCCCCCCCATTTCTTGGGAATCATAAAAGAAACTGGTCATGTGAGCACACAAGTGTCAGCAATTTTACTCATCCTGCAGAAAAGGGCCTCAGTGGGAGAGAAGCACATTCACGCTTTCTGCCTTTCAAAGTCAAATGTGAGTGTCATCTCTAAAGATATAGAAACATTAGAAACATTTCACATGTTTCAGAGTCTATACAGGATGAGGGAGCTCAGAACTCACCCACACCTCTCCTCCAGAAAACAGAGCAGTGAGACAGGTGGAGAAGTGAGACAGGTGGAGAAGTGAGACAGGTGGTTAAAAATGCCAATAAAGCTAAGAAATATTTAGTCTTTTCTAGGACATGTTTGGTTTGCCATGATTTGTCATGCTGCACTTTTAAATACACTTTTCCTTCAATGATCAATGGCACAATCACCCCAGTGTATTCTGTCACGGGAGGAGAGAATACACTGGGGTTGTGCCACAAGACCACAAAAATACTATATTTCAGATCTAAAGTGGTCGTTCCCAGGGATGCCCCACATCCTGAAATATACATCCGTATTTTAGCTGGAAGCATTAGTGTCACAGTCTTGCTTTAAAACCATTTTAGGTAAAAAAAAACTGTCACTCACTCACCCCCCCATAAAGAGTTTCAAACTCAATCCCTTCTCACACTTATCCTAAATAAGAAAACAAGACATTCAATCACCTTCACACTGTTCTTTGTCAGAAATGCAGCAGTAGCTTTGGATGTGTGTTTTGGATTATTGTTGTGTTGGAAAACTGCACAACGACTCTTTCAGTGTAGAGCAGAACATCTGTGAGTTCATGAGACCGTCAGTGAACTGCAGCGCCACAGAAGGACACTGCCACCGCCATGTTTCACCGTACGCACCATACAGTTTTAAAAATTCCTCACCTTTGTGACACCATAAAGTTTTGAAGCAATCAGTTCCAAAACCTGATTTTGTCTCATCGCTCCAGAGTATAGAGTCCCAGTAGTCTTCACCTTTTGGGTCCTTTTCTGTGCGTGGGCTTCAGGAAAGTGTATTGGCCTTGTTTCTTTTTCTACAGGTAACAACAGGGGCGTAGCACAGGGGGGGTGGGGGGGTGGTAACCCGAAACAGCCCCTCAGAGTCATAAAACCCGAAATGGCTCCCCAGAGTCACGAAACCCGAAACGGCCCCCCAGAGTCACGAAACCCGAAACAGCCCCCCAGAGTCACAAAACCCTAAACAGCCCCACAGAGTCATAAATCCCGAAAGAACACCCCAGAGTCATAAAACCTGAAAGAGCACCCCAGAGTCATGTAACCCAAAACAGCCCCCCAGAGGCACGAAACCCAAAACAGCCCCCCCAAAGTCATAAAATCCGAAACAGACCCCCAAAGTCACAAAACCCGAAACAGCACCCCTAGAGTCATAAAACCCAAAACAGCGCCCCCCAGAGTCACAAAACCTGAAGGTCACATATAATCAAAGCCACCACTTGAGCACTTCAAAATAACAGAGGATTGTCTCCTACATGTAGTCCTCTCGCTATGTGGCAATGAAGATCCTTTTAAAACATTTTAAAACAATATTGGGTTCAGAATAAAATCTCTGGAACAGAATAAATATGCTCACAAGGCCGGGGCGAGCCGTACATTCACCAGAATTAGAGAGTTAATACTAAACTCAGTTCAATTGTGATATAAATGTAGGATATTTGACTGGTTTAATCTGAAAGGAATGTTATTTTTGTGCAGGAGATGAGCCCACGCCTCCTGCACAGTGAGCCCAAACACCCAGGAGCAGAAGCTCAGAACCATTGTTTCCTGCATCATCCAGTTTCATTCAGATTTTATTTTTCCAGATTTATGAACCGGCAAAATTTGGTTTATGAACAGCAAAGTACCCCACACACAAGTAAGGCCCTAAATCTTTATACTGGGACGGTTTCTCTATGAATATCTGGATTAATAAAGACTTGCATGTATTAAAAACTGTAAACTTTTCCACACCTGCGCATGTCCTGCTGGTGTTCAGAGGAGTGTGTTAAATGTGGGAGACCGCAGGTGCCGCTGGTTTAGTGTGTTTGCTGTAATGAAGATATGCAGTTTGTACCCAATTGTGCAGTTCTGATGGGAGAGTTCTGATCCATTCATGACATGCAGTTATTTCCTAAGTTTGCAGTTGGCAATGGAATTTACAGTGCAGGTCTCTTGGCAGTGCCATCATGTTCCTGTTTATGGATGGAAAGGCCAGAGGCCATGTAGCATGTAGCAGCCGAGCAGTAAGCATTAAGGGGTGGAGCAGCAAGTACGTAGGGGGCGGAGCAGCAAGTATTAAGGGGCGGAGCAGCAAACATGTAGGTGTCTATTTTCTGTGTTTTGGTGGTTAAAGTGCAGGAGAACATAGAGACACCGGGACTTGCGCGCTGGACTCTGTGCACGCTGGACTCTGTGCACGCTGGACTCTGTGCGTGCTGGACTCTGTGCACGCTGGACTCTGTGCACGCTGGACTCTGTGCGCACTGGACTCTGTGTGTGTTGGACCCGGTGTGTGTTGAACTCGGTGTGAGCTGGATTCGGTGTGCGCTGGACTCAGTGTGCACTGGACTCGGTTTCTGTTGGACTCGGTGTGCATTTGAGTCGGTGTGTGTTGGACTCATTTTGTGTTGAACTCGGTGTGTGTTGGGACTCGGTGTGAACAGGACTCAGTGTGTGTTGGACTCGCTGTCTGTTGAACTCGGTGTCTGTTGGACTCTGTGTATGCTGGACTCGGTGTCTGTTAGACTCTGTGTCTGTTGGATTCGGTTTCTGTTGGACTCGGTGTGTTTTGGACTCAGTGTGCTCTGGACTCTGTGTTTGCTGGACTCGGTGTCTGTTAGACTCGGTGTCTGTTGGACTCTGTGTCTATTGGACTCTGTGTCTGTTGGACTCGGTGTCTGTTGGACTCTGTGTCTATTGGACTCGGTGTCTGTTGGACTCGGTGTGCACTGGACTCAGTGTGTGTTGGTCTTGTTGTCTGTTGGACTCAATGTGTGTTGAACTCAGTGTGTGTTGGACTCGGTGTGCTCTGGACTCGGTGTATGCTGGACTCGATATCTGTTGGACTTGGTGTCTGTTGGACTCGGTGTCTGTTGGACTCGGTGTGTGTTGAACTCTGTGTGTGTTGGACTCGGTGTGTGTTGGACTCTGTGTCTGTTGCTCAGTGTGCGCTGGACTCTGTGTGTGTTGAACTCAGTGTGAGCTGGACTCGGTGTGTGGTAGACTCGGTGTTTGTTTGATTCTATATGTGTTGGACTCGGTGTGCGCTGGACTCGGTGTGTGTAGGACTCGGTGTGTGTTCGACTCAGTGTGTGTTGGACTCGGTGTGTGCTGGACTCAGTGTGCGCTGGACTCGGTGTGTGTTGGACTCGGTGTGTGTTCGACTCAGTGTGTGTTGGACTCGGTGTGTGCTGGACTCAGTGTGCGCTGGATTCTGTGTGTGTTGGACTCGGTGTGTGTTGGACTCAGTGTGTGTTGGACTTGGTGTGTGTTGGACTCGGTGTCTGTTGGACTAGGTGACTGTTGGACTCTGTGTGTGTTGGACTGGGTGTGTGTTGAACTCTGTGAGTGTTGGACTCGGTGTGAATTGGACTCTGTGTCTGTTACTCGGTGTGTCTTGGACTCTTGTGTGTGTTGGACTCAGTTTGTGTTGAACTCGGTGTGAGCTGGACTCGGTGTGTGTTGGACTCGGTGTCTGTTGGACTCAGTGTCTGTTGGACCCGGTATGTGTTGAACTCAGTGTGAGCTGGATTCGGTGTGCGCTGGACTTAGTGTGCACTGGACTCGGTTTCTGTTGGACTCGGTGTGTGTTGGACTCATTTTGTGTTGAACTTGGTGTGTGTTGGACTCGGTGTGCACTGGACTCGGTGTATGCTGGACACGGTGTCTGTTGGATTCTGTGTCTGTTGGACTCGGTGTGTTTTGGACTCAGTGTGCTCTGGACTCTGTGTTTGCTGGACTCGGTGTCTGTTAGACTTGGTGTCTGTTGGACTCTGTGTCTATTGGACTCGGTGTCTGTTGGACTCGGTGTCTGTTGGACTCGGTGTGCACTGGACTCAGTGTGTGTTGGTCTTGTTGTCTGTTGGACTCAGTGTGTGTTGAACTCGGTGTGTGTTGGACTCGGTGTGCTCTGGACTCGGTGGTTGCTGGACTCGATATCTGTTGGACTTGGTGTCTGTTGGGCTCGGTGTCTGTTGGACTCGGTCTGTGTTGAACTCTGTGTGTGTTGGACTCGGTGTGTGTTGGACTCTGTGTCTGTTACTCAGTGTGCGCTGGACTCTGTGTGTGTTGGACTCTGTGTGTGTTGGACCTGCTGTGTGTTGAACTCAGTGAGAGCTGGACTCGGTGTGTGTTAGACTCGGTGTTTGTTTGATTCTGTGTGTGTTGGACTCGGTGTGCGCTGGACTCGGTGTGTGTTGGACTCGGTGTGTGTTCGACTCAGTATGCGCTGGGCTCTGTGTGTGTGTTGTACCCGGTGTGTGTTGAACTCAGTGTGTGTTGGAATCGGTGTGCGCTGGACACGGTGTGCGCTGGAATCGGTTTCTTTTGAACTCGGTGTGTGTTAGACTCGGTGTTTGTTGGACTCGATGTGCACTGGATTCAGTTCTTGTTAGACTCTGTGTGTTTTGGACTTGGTATGTTTTGGTGGTTAAAGTGCAGGAGAACATAGAGACACCGGGACTTGCGCGCTGGACTCTGTGCACGCTGGACGCTGTGCACGCTGGACTCTGTGCGTGCTGGACTCTGTGCACGCTGGACTCTGTGCACGCTGGACTCTGTGCGCGCTGGACTCTGTGTGTGTTGGACCCGGTGTGTGTTGAACTCGGTGTGAGCTGGATTCGGTGTGCGCTGGACTCAGTGTGCACTGGACTCGGTTTCTGTTGGACTCGGTGTGCATTTGAGTCGGTGTGTGTTGGACTCATTTTGTGTTGAACTCGGTGTGTGTTGGGACTCGGTGTGAACAGGACTCAGTGTGTGTTGGACTCGCTGTCTGTTGAACTCGGTGTCTGTTGGACTCTGTGTATGCTGGACTCGGTGTCTGTTAGACTCTGTGTCTGTTGGATTCGGTTTCTGTTGGACTCGGTGTGTTTTGGACTCAGTGTGCTCTGGACTCTGTGTTTGCTGGACTCGGTGTCTGTTAGACTCGGTGTCTGTTGGACTCTGTGTCTATTGGACTCTGTGTCTGTTGGACTCGGTGTCTGTTGGACTCTGTGTCTATTGGACTCGGTGTCTGTTGGACTCGGTGTGCACTGGACTCAGTGTGTGTTGGTCTTGTTGTCTGTTGGACTCAATGTGTGTTGAACTCAGTGTGTGTTGGACTCGGTGTGCTCTGGACTCGGTGTATGCTGGACTCGATATCTGTTGGACTTGGTGTCTGTTGGACTCGGTGTCTGTTGGACTCGGTGTGTGTTGAACTCTGTGTGTGTTGGACTCGGTGTGTGTTGGACTCTGTGTCTGTTGCTCAGTGTGCGCTGGACTCTGTGTGTGTTGAACTCAGTGTGAGCTGGACTCGGTGTGTGGTAGACTCGGTGTTTGTTTGATTCTATATGTGTTGGACTCGGTGTGCGCTGGACTCGGTGTGTGTAGGACTCGGTGTGTGTTCGACTCAGTGTGTGTTGGACTCGGTGTGTGCTGGACTCAGTGTGCGCTGGACTCGGTGTGTGTTGGACTCGGTGTGTGTTCGACTCAGTGTGTGTTGGACTCGGTGTGTGCTGGACTCAGTGTGCGCTGGATTCTGTGTGTGTTGGACTCGGTGTGTGTTGGACTCAGTGTGTGTTGGACTTGGTGTGTGTTGGACTCGGTGTCTGTTGGACTAGGTGACTGTTGGACTCTGTGTGTGTTGGACTGGGTGTGTGTTGAACTCTGTGAGTGTTGGACTCGGTGTGAATTGGACTCTGTGTCTGTTACTCGGTGTGTCTTGGACTCTTGTGTGTGTTGGACTCAGTTTGTGTTGAACTCGGTGTGAGCTGGACTCGGTGTGTGTTGGACTCGGTGTCTGTTGGACTCAGTGTCTGTTGGACCCGGTATGTGTTGAACTCAGTGTGAGCTGGATTCGGTGTGCGCTGGACTTAGTGTGCACTGGACTCGGTTTCTGTTGGACTCGGTGTGTGTTGGACTCATTTTGTGTTGAACTTGGTGTGTGTTGGACTCGGTGTGCACTGGACTCGGTGTATGCTGGACACGGTGTCTGTTGGATTCTGTGTCTGTTGGACTCGGTGTGTTTTGGACTCAGTGTGCTCTGGACTCTGTGTTTGCTGGACTCGGTGTCTGTTAGACTTGGTGTCTGTTGGACTCTGTGTCTATTGGACTCGGTGTCTGTTGGACTCGGTGTCTGTTGGACTCGGTGTGCACTGGACTCAGTGTGTGTTGGTCTTGTTGTCTGTTGGACTCAGTGTGTGTTGAACTCGGTGTGTGTTGGACTCGGTGTGCTCTGGACTCGGTGGTTGCTGGACTCGATATCTGTTGGACTTGGTGTCTGTTGGGCTCGGTGTCTGTTGGACTCGGTCTGTGTTGAACTCTGTGTGTGTTGGACTCGGTGTGTGTTGGACTCTGTGTCTGTTACTCAGTGTGCGCTGGACTCTGTGTGTGTTGGACTCTGTGTGTGTTGGACCTGCTGTGTGTTGAACTCAGTGAGAGCTGGACTCGGTGTGTGTTAGACTCGGTGTTTGTTTGATTCTGTGTGTGTTGGACTCGGTGTGCGCTGGACTCGGTGTGTGTTGGACTCGGTGTGTGTTCGACTCAGTATGCGCTGGGCTCTGTGTGTGTGTTGTACCCGGTGTGTGTTGAACTCAGTGTGTGTTGGAATCGGTGTGCGCTGGACACGGTGTGCGCTGGAATCGGTTTCTTTTGAACTCGGTGTGTGTTAGACTCGGTGTTTGTTGGACTCGATGTGCACTGGATTCAGTTCTTGTTAGACTCTGTGTGTTTTGGACTTGGTATGTTGAACTCGGTGTGTGCTGGACTCGGTGTGTGTTGAACTCGGTGTGCGTTGGACTCGGTGTGAGCTGTACTGGTGTTCTGTTGGACTGTGTTCTGTGTGTTTACGTCGGTGTGTGTTGGACTCTGTGTGCGCTGGACTCTGTTTGTGTTGTACCCGGTGTGTGTTGACCTCAGTGTGAGCTGGACTCTGTGTGTGTTGGAATTAGTGTGCGCTGGACTCTGTGTGTGCTGGAATCGGTTTCTGTTGGACTCGGTGTGTGTTGGACTCAGTTTTTGTTGGACTCTGTGTGTGTTGGACTCGGTGTGCACTGGATTCAGTTCTTGTTAGACTCTTTGTGTTTTGGACTCGGTGTGTGTTGAACTCGGTGTGAGCTGGACTCGGTGTGCGCTGGACTCGTGTGAGCTGGACTCGTGTTCTGTTGGACTCGGTGTGTGCTCACGTCGGTGTGTGTTGGACTCTGTGTAGGCTGGACTCGGTGTGTGTTGGACTTGGTGTGTGTTCGTCTCAGTGTGAGCAGGACTCGGTGTGTGTTGGACTCGGTGTGTGTTGAACTCCGTGTGAGCTGGACTCGATGTGCGCTGGACTCGGTGTGCGCTGGACTCGGTGTGAGCTGTACTGGTGTTCTGTTGGACTGTGTTCTGTGTGTTTACGTCGGTGTGTGTTGGACTCTGTGTGCGCTGGACTCTGTTTGTGTTGTACCCGGTGTGTGTTGACCTCAGTGTGAGCTGGACTCTGTGTGTGTTGGAATTAGTGTGCGCTGGACTCTGTGTGTGCTGGAATCGGTTTCTGTTGGACTCGGTGTGTGTTGGACTCAGTTTTTGTTGGACTCTGTGTGTGTTGGACTCGGTGTGCACTGGATTCAGTTCTTGTTAGACTCTTTGTGTTTTGGACTCGGTGTGTGTTGAACTCGGTGTGAGCTGGACTCGGTGTGCGCTGGACTCGTGTGAGCTGGACTCGTGTTCTGTTGGACTCGGTGTGTGCTCACGTCGGTGTGTGTTGGACTCTGTGTAGGCTGGACTCGGTGTGTGTTGGACTTGGTGTGTGTTCGTCTCAGTGTGAGCAGGACTCGGTGTGTGTTGGACTCTGTGTTTGATGAGCTCTGTGTGTGCCTGACTCGGTGTGTCCTAGACTCTTGTGTGTGTTGGACTCAGTGTGTGTTGAACTCGGTGTGAGCTGGACTCGGTGTGTGCTGGACCTGGTGTCTGTTGGACCCAGTGTGTGTTGAACTCGGTGTGTGTTGGACTCTGGGTGTGTTGGACTCGGTGTGAGCTGGACTCTGTGTGCGCTGGACTCGGTGTGAGCTGGACTGGTGTTCTGATGGACTCGGTGTGTGTTTACGTTGGTGTGTGTTGGACACTGTGTGGGCTGGACTCGGTGTGTGTTGGACTCGGAGTGTGTTCGACTCAGTATACGCTGCACTCTGTGTGTGTGTTGTACCCGGTGTGTGTTGAACTCAGTGTGTGTTGGACTCGGTGTGCGCTGGACTCGGTGTGCGCTGGAATCGGTTTCTTTTGGACTCGGTGTGTGTTGGACTCGGTGTTTGTTGGACTCGGTGAGTGTTCGACTCGGTGTGTGTTCGACTCGGTGTGTGTTGGACTCGGTGTGTGTTGGAGTCAGTGTGTGTTGGAATCGGTGTGTGTTGGACTCGGTGTGTGTTGGACTCAGTGTGTGTTGAACTCGGTGTGAGCTGGACTCGGTGTGTGTTGGACTCGGTGTCTGTTGGACCCAGTGTGTGTTGGACTCAGTGTGTGTTGGACTCTGTGTGTGTTAGACTCGGTGTGCGCTGGACTCTTGTGTGTGTTGGA
>JBBMFX010056642.1:0-11000 GCA_037832545.1 Rhabdalestes septentrionalis
CTCGACACACCCCTTCTTTCCAGTGACCCGCCCACCCAGCGCATCGTCATCTGCTATAATCACAGCGCAGATTTCTGGCAGAAAAATGAACGATGCGCTCACACAAAATAGCAATAATGGGATGCACCAGTGGCTAAAGCACGGTGTGCCGTGTGCATTATCGGGCCCTGAGTGTTTCCTGCCACGACTGTCTTTAACAAATCTAAAATGAAATCTAAAAAAATATTGACCTACAACACAATCAATACAGTGTTTTGGGTGTTGGGTGTAACATGTTACTAAGTAATGCATTACTGTAATTAAATTACTTTTACACTGAAAAATTAGAGTAACTGATTACTGTTCATTTTTAGGTATTTTATTTAGTTATTTATAATGTACTTGCGTTACATAGTAAAATATTGAAACTCGCTGAATGTCTCAGAGTCGTGTCCTAAAGCGGAAGGTGTCAGACTCGTCCGGAGCGAGTGGCTGTTTCAAGAAATGGAAATATTCTCATCACTTCACTTTCCTGAAACAAGCAGACAACAATATTACAGTAAAATGTCCTGGGGATAAAAAGATATGGGCTGGAGCCAATAGCACAATAAATATAGCAAAGATTAATTAACATAAAATGTTTTTTTATAGAATGTAATAAAGATGATTCAGAAAGCTAAAAAGCTAAACTATTTAATGTTTGACTCATGTTTTCTAAAATATTTATTATTTAATTTAGAGTTTAATTTCTAGCGTTTGTCCACTCAAGGTTTATAGATAAGAAGTATTTAAATTACTTTTCAGACACAGTAATTAGATAGGTTTTAAATACAACATTGATTAAGTAATGAGTAATTAGTCATTATTTCGTTTTTAAATGTAACTTAACCGACACCTGTCCATTTGTAAGATAAGACCTAAACCACTGAAGGGCAATGTTTGTGATACCAATAGATGAAAGATGGGAGATAAGTATTTTGTAATTGGAAGCCCGACTGAAAAGGCTCGTAGAGGGACTTGCTGCTTAGGAAGGCCTGTAGTTGAGTTGTTACTACTCCTATAACTGTAGCAAGGGAGATTTGTGATGGGCCTGTAACTGGACAGAGATGTGGGATCTAAGTTAGGTTTTTTAACAATACAGGGACTGCAGCAATTTTAAAGGCAGTAGGGACAGAGCCCGACAGACAAGAATTAATTCTAAATGCAATAGGATCACTACTTACTAATGTACACACTAAGTAAAGATGTAAGGACAGAGTCAAGTTGACAGAAGCAGGGGTTAACTTGAGCAAAAATCAGTAGCAGCTTATCAAAATATAGCATTTACTGCTTTCAACAATGGGAGAATTTTATATTGAGCAGAATTAAGTTTTCGTTGCTTCCAAACTCCAGTTCAGATTTTTCATGTGGCCCCATGTTGAAATTAATTGCACAGCACTGTTTTAAAGGATAGGAAATGGAAAGCAGGGAGAATGTTTGTGTCTAAATTAGAGGTGTCATGCGATTAAAAAATGTAATTAATTACAAGGTCTCAGATTATTCTAAATTACTCAAAAAACTTTTGTGGTAAAAGTATTTAAAGCAAAACATTTTTAAACTGTTCATGTGCAGTAATGGACACAATGGTCAAAATTGCTGAGGGAAAATTGATTTTTTATTGTTTCAGTAATTATTTAATTTATATTAACAGGTTCATTCGACACCCCTAGTACAAATGGGATGTGTGTGTGCATGCAAGTGTGTGTGTGTGTGCACTTTATAGTAACCCTTTATTTATTTACTCCTGCTTTCACTCTGATCTTTCCCCTCATGTTTGAGCCAAAATAGGAAACACACACACACACACACAATTAAATTTTATTTGAATGCATAATAAGAAACACTCCAAAAAACACAATTATGTAAAATCGCTGGTAAAAATAAATCACCCTTAGAACCTAACCACAACATTTTACTTCACAGCATATAAACAAATCACAGTTTAATGTTTAACAGCTGAAGATTCTAACACACCAATAAATGAAATTATGTATTAAATTGTCATTTTAATTAATGGTACAGTTTTATTCAAATAAAGAATGTGGGAAAATAATCACATTCTAATTTGCATAACTATGCTAAAATCAGCATAAATATTTTAATAGGTGAATTTAAAAGAGACAGCTGGACATTGATGAGCTGCTGCACTCGGCTAATTGAAAAAATGAAAAGAATCATAACAAGAAGGCAATCCAACAGAGAGAGTGGTGGAAGACGCTGGTTGTTCTGGGTGGGTGTTGGGCGCTGATATTCTGTGGACAGTAAAGAGTTTGGTGATCAAAAACTGTTAAAGCCCCGTCTGGAAAAGCAGATTAACTCTTGGCTGAGTACCAGAGAGTCTGGATCTCTACTAATCCACTAATCATTTATGGTGGAACCTTAAATAAATGGTCGATGACGAAGCTCCATCCTACAATAGTTGGAATCAGCTATTGGATAATGTCTGATTTTATCACAATATAATGAAAGCACTGAAAACAAACAGAATGTGTAGATCTTAAAAATACTATTATATTATATAACTATATTTATCCAAATAAATGAACCCCATCGTGACCAGGTCTGTGTGTGACTCACTGTAGTTTCTCCAGGACACATTTTGGATCCTCCAGTAGATCAGAGAGCAGCTTCACTCCAGACTCTCCTAAGTGATTGTGAGTCAGATCCAGTTCCCTCAGGTGTGAGGGGTTTGATTGCAGAGCTGAAGCCAGAGAGGAACATCCTTTCTCTGTAAATCCACATCCAGACATCCTGTAGAGCAGAAGGGAAAATAAACAGTTCAGCTGTACCATTCTACACAAACAGTAAGTACAACATAAATACATTTAAATATATTACATTATTAAACAATAAATAAATACAAATATACTAAATATGCATAAATTTGTCTAAACAATAATTCGAGTGCTGTCTCACACAAAATGCACTGTTGGGGTGACCTCACACAGTCCAGAATCTTGTGCAAAGCCTTCTCAAAAAATTGGAGGCTGTTCCTGCCACAAAAGGGGTTCAACCCCATATTAATACCCAGGGTTTAAAAAGTTGTCCATATTGGGTGTACATAATGTGGCAAGGACAGCGAGGGGAGTTTGTTTGCCAATTTCCAACTCAGCAGAGTTACATCCACAGCAATTTTTTGTCTCATACGATAAAGGTCTGCCACCAAGAAACTACCTACACACTCCAAACCAACCTCCATATACCATAGCAACCACTATTTATACATTAGCAACCACCCAAAAAAGTCACTGCAACCAACTCCTAAACCATAGCAACTTCCAAAATACTACTTGACAACCATTTCCTACACCATAGCAACCACATTTTATACCTTACCAACCACCCATAAAGTTCATAGCAACCAACACCTATACCATAGCAACACCAAGCTGCTAATGCAATGTAGGAGGTGGTTGGTGTGGTGTCTGTAGGAAGTTTCTTGGTGGCAGACCCTTTTAAAATTTCTTCAGGAATTTTTTTTCCAGTTATCTATTTATACTTGCATCGCAATTAATGCGGCCTGAACCGTGGCATGCATCCCGGCAACCGATCAAAATATTCATAATATTTTACGTTACCGTGGCGAAGCTACATGCCCACAAAGGTGGCTGTAATTCCATAGAGAATAAATAGGGCTCAAATTTCGGGTCGTCCTGCTCGGAAACGCTTTGTCCGAAACCCACTAAACTTCTGAATATCATTATTGAAAAGTAGAAAGTTTCTATTAAAATATTTTGCAAGAGTGATTCAGAACTAAAATGGAAGTGCATATGATCAAAATCAGTGTTCCCTCTGAACTGTGCAAAGTGGCTACAGATATATGTTGGAGAGCACAGTGACCAGATACATTCGTTGTCTGGATTAGGCTGCTTTCAAGTATCACAGTGTACAAATGTCAGAATTGACGGTTGTTAATCAAAAACAGAAAAATTGGTTTTGCTCTTGGGTGACCAAACATGTAACTCTCACTCTGATCTGTATTGACATACCACATCATCTCATCATATCTTAACATTACTGAAAATTGGAGCATTAAATATATCATGTAATGTCTGTCACAAAGCTCACCTGAGAGTGTCCAGTTTACAGTGTAAACTCTCCAATCCAGCAGAGAGCAGCTCCACTCCTGGATCCTGCAGGTCACATTTACTGAGGTCCAGCTCTTTCAGGGAAGAGTTTGCAGACTCTAGAGCTGATTGTAGATGAAAATAAGCCACTGGCCAGAGTTTACAGCCAACTAATCTGGAAATGGAATAATTCGTACAATAAGCACAAAGATGGATTTTGAATTGTAAGAACCCGAAACACAAAAAAGGCAATAAAGGATAAAATAAAGTGTAAGAAACGCCCAGAGGAATAAAATAACCAGTAAAGACAACATTAAATACAGTCCATAAAAGCTACCATAATAGTCTGAATGAATAAAATATTATGATTTTGTAAAAATAGCAGCAGCAGGGTAGAACTATTTATTATGCAGTATAATAAATAGACATTAATTGCCATTGTAAATGCGCTTCTGAGTTGTTGGAGTTGTAAGTGGCTGTGGGTTTCCTGGGCATGTGCCATCCCAGTGTACGCTTTGGTGCTCCGATGACCCTGGACAGGTTGGGCCTTGAGGCGCTCAGAGCATTGTCTCTGGCATTTACTGGCATCCAGAACAAATGAACTTATTTTACTCTTGGGTCATGAAACATGTATCTCACACTCTGAACAGTATACACCTGCCTCATCGTCTCATCATGTCTGAATATCAAATCAATATCTGAGCATTCAAGGTATTCAAGTTCTTACACAAATCTCACCTGAGAGTCTCCAGTTTACAGTGAGAACTGCTCAGTCCAGCAGAGATCCGCTCCATTCCATAATCATGTAGTTCATTGTTACTGAGGTCCAGCTCCTTCAGGGAAGAGTTTGCAGACTCTAGAGCTGATCCCAGGTGAAAATAAGACACGGGCCAGAGTTTACAGTCAACTAGTCTGGAAAAAAAAGAAATAGCATAAAATCTTACAACGAGCTCAAAGATGGATTTGGAATTGGAATAAAATGTACATTATGCTGTTTAGATAAGACAGTACTTTATTACTTTAAAACTTATAGATTCATTTTTCTATCCCGGAATCAAGAGAATGTTTGTCATTTCAGCCATATACATCCAGTAACATGAAACACTTTGCCTCCAAAACTATGGTTAAACACAAAAACCGAAACACAAAACCACGAGCCCATTAAGGATAAAATAAAGTGAAGGAAAACCACCAGAGCACCAAAACAACCAGCAAAGACAACATTAAGTGCAGTCGACAAAAGCTACCACAGTAGTCTGAATTAATAAAATATTATAATTGCGTTAATATAGCAGCACCAGGACAGAGCATGTGCAGTATAATAGAAAGGTGTTCACTGGGGCAATTAAAGTGAGGCGGGGTATGGTTTATGTCCAGTTCTGTTTGAGAAGGCTGAAGACACTGTTCCCCATTCTGAGGGTGGAGGCCCGTATGCTACAAACTTTTGCCAGATGGGAGGAGTGAAAAGAGAGTGTGTGAGGGGTGAGTGAGGTTGTGCACAATGACGTCCTAAGCCAAGGGTATTCAATTAAAAGCCACTGTGCCACATCAGGGGGTGCACAGAGTGAGGCGAGGCGCAGACTGCAGGTTCGTAGATGGTACTTTAATGGAACACAGACTCAAGACACTACATAACATAAAACAAACCTGGATAACATCAGGTAAGTGAGAGAGTTGCTCCATCAGAGCACACAGACTTCACCAGAACTTAAATACCATCCTAATCACTTAAACTAAACACACATCAGCTGCACATTATGACTTCATACAGACTTTTTCCAAAATAAGAGTCCCTTACAGCAGCCTTCACAGCAACACACTGAGGTCCAGTTATTACATTTCATCAAAGTAGGTCCGACCTGAAGTCCATCTAGTGTCTTATAGGCTTCCCCTATGTCCACAATGTATATTTTTAGCAAGAAACTGAACTGAGTGCCCAACATAAGGAGCTTTTAGACCGAATGCGGTATGCCCTGTGCATTATTTTCTATGGCATGTGCGGCGAGTCAAATTGAACTTTGTTCAGTCTGCCCTTTCGAAACACACACACAGATATAATGTGCATCAGCAACAATTATTATTATTATTGTTATTAAAATGTGAAGTAGCTGAAAATCCATGTTGCATTTTTCGTGAAGTGATTTTCACCAACTTAGTTGAGATCAAAATGAGATTACACAGTGTGAGAAAATTCCTTTAACTATGAATGCCAAAGCTTCTTATCCAGCCTTTTATATGAGTAAAGAAGTGGAAACTCTCATGCACCCACATGCTATTCTTTTTTAGTGCTAACAGAACTCATGCCTGAATGTGGGCCGGGACAATAAAAAAACAGGAGAGTTTAGAAAGCCATGTGCTGAGCTTCGGTCGGTCTGAGAATGCCTTTAAATCTGACATTGGCTTTACTCTTAAAAGGAGACAAAATTTCCCATCACTAGGAAACTAAGATATTGTCATATAACGGGTCTGGAGAAACCCAGCACTTGGTCCAGATCCGGACCGCGGCCCACCATTTGGTGCTGCCTGTCCTAAACCAAGAACTGGTTGACGAATTCCATCGTCTTCGACCGGATCGCCTGGCTCCTTCTCTCCGGGGCCGCCCTCCAAGTGGGAGACCGCCTTTAGCACCATCTAAATCAAGGCACGGAGACGCAGGAAACTCACTCAAAAGGCCAAAACACAACGCCAAAACATCTCAAAAGCAGTTTCATCACGATCCAGCCCTCAATGTGAGACTTGTAGCTTAGTGTAAAAGAATCAATAGTGCTTCGTTTGAAGAGAATATGAGCATATGCTCTGCGCGTTTCGCCTGTCCAAAGTGCTCCTTTGGACTTTTCTTCTAGATATTCTTATCTTCTGGCCAAATATCGCCACCAACGGCCTACTGCTGTATTTTAAAAGGACCTCAAATATCTTTCTGCGTGCATTTATTTTCTTTTCATCAAAAAAAAATCGATAGAAATCAATAGCGCATGTGCCAGCGCGAAAAAAAGAAACCAAACACAACTAGCACACACAAGCTACAGACATGAGACAAACGAGGTTAAACAAGTGTAAAAAACATATTTATAGAACAGAAGTGAGACAACCAAGGTTAAATAAGCTTTAAACATGTTTAGAGAACAGGGCAGAGAGGCGACCGGAGTGTCTATGGACTTGTGCACGTGGGTTCCTGTGCTGAAACGGTTGGCTAAGTTTGGAAAATTTTGAAACTCCGCTGGATTTTGTGAAATGGGACTGGATTTTTCTTCCCAACCAGGGGGACGGCCAGCCACTAGGAAACCGGATTGTTGGACTTTTTTTTTTTTTTTCACAACTTTGTGGTAGGCCAAATCTGTGCATCTCCATCGAGCCGCGGACTCCGCTGAACTTTTGTTTTTCCCTGAAAACTTTGATAACCCCTTCATTGGCTCAGAGACTTTACTTAAAGTAATTTGGGTTGAGGATAATAAGGTGTGAATAGTCTAAATTGTTTGATGTTTAATATGTCTCTTAGATTAATCCATATCAAGCAAAAAATGTCGAGAGCTTATCATCCTTATTAAAATAAAATAAATCCTGATTCGGTATTATATTGTTTATTGGCCCAGCCCTAGAGATAGAATGAATCGATAGGAGGGATTAGATTCCACAAATGACTCCTTCGAATCAGGTATTCCTGCCCGAAGTGTTATGTGATAAACTTACCAAATGGGCCCATATCCGACCTGCCGTGGGGCATCCAGGGGTCCATCGTACACTAGAAATAATAAGACGCAAATACTGGTGTCCGAAGTTACGACAGGATGTCGAAAGGGCTGTCAAATCTTGCTCAGTCTGCGCAGTGTCTATCTCGTCACGTCAGTGCCCTGCGGGGAAACTAATGCCCCTCCAGGCCTTGGTCACCCATTGCTGCGAAGTTTGTCACGTCACACTCGTCTCGACCATGCAGCTCCTCACCAGAGTACTAGGAGACGCTTACTCTGGACAGGGTGAGAGTGAGAGTGAGTGGTGATTAGTAACGTGGCAACCAGTTAAGGACCCAAGTCGGAAAATGATTGTCAAGCACCTGTCTGTAGTGAGGAGCGATAAGTGTCTGCATGGTGTGATTGATTGAGTGAATGTGTCTGTGTGTATTTCAGCCCAGCCAATCCCAGTAGCAAACTGTGTGGACACCAACTGCCAAGTAGTAAATGTGGAGGAGCAGGCCGCTTGACAAAACCTTTGTCAAGTAACAATCTGAATCTCAGGGAAAGGCTGCTTATCTTAAGAGCGGGCATGGCGAGGAACTGAGAGGGGTCCCAGCTGGAACGTGAGTCCTCTCCCAAAAGCAAATCTCAGACTAACCCCTGTCTGCTTTTAACAGACTGAGAGAAAGAGAGGGCACCAGAAACCCTGAAGGAAAAGAAACTGTTTTCCCAATACACCGGAGAGCATGCCCGAGGCTGCGAGAAGATCATGCGGGTTTTGTTTGTTTTGTTTTGAGTTTGCAAAATGGAGCGCACAGTTTGCACAAGTGAGCTGTTGAGCATGAATAAAAAGAAACTGTATCCAAGGCCCACACAGACCTTACACAACTGTAAAACAATCTGAGGGTTTATTAACACACAAAGCATTCACATTTGCAAAGTTATGATAATGATAATAAACTAAGAGCCATTTGGGAGCTGTGCCACAAAAGCCACTGGTTTTTATTAAATGAACCGAACTTCCTATAGCTGTAAGTGGTAGAGTTTAGATTCTCTGCCCAAACCCAAACCTGGGCCGGGCTGGGCCATGATCCAGCCTTTGAGTGGCTCGGAGCGCTTGGAATGGCAGTTTAGGAACACACCCACAGCTGAGGAAGTGTGTTATAATGGCCCAAGTATTAAAAATTCTCTTGTAAGTGTTATGCCCGTACACATTGGCGTATGTGGTATTCACAGCGCAAATATGTATTTTCAGTAACTTCACTCAGCATGCCCGGCCCTGCCTGGCCAGCGCCCGGTCCCGCCCTGCGACTTCACAGCCTGAGACACGGATGAGACACAAATATTTGGTGAGCCAGAATGAAAAGACAACCCCTGCTGTAGAGTCTTTCATTGCTGTAGAGTCTTTCATCATTCCTGCCGATCAAAATAACACAGTCATGTCACTTGCAAACTTGATGATGAGGTTTGAGCTGTGCATTGCTGCACAGTCGTGCATCAACAGCATTAAAACAGAGGTCTAAGCTCATAGCCCTGGGGGCCCGGTGTTCATATTGGTGGTGCTGGAGGTGAGCCTCTGACACTGACCGACTGGGATCTTCTCATGATGAGCTCTCAAAGCACTTCATGATGATAGGTGTAAGTGTGATGTGTAGACAGTTATTGAGGCTGGACACTGATGATATCTCAGAGAGATATTGAAGATGTCTGAACATCTGCCAGATGCTCCTCAGTAGGGATGGGTACCGAACCCCGGTTCTTACTCGGCCCCGGTGCCTTATTGTAAAAGACCGAAGTATCGATAAGCTTTACCGGTAAAGGTTCTGCTGTCGATACTGGAGAAATTAAAAAGAGGACAGGAGAGAACTCCAGCGCACACACAAGAGGAGAGGGCTCTCGTGCTCTCGCTCTCTCTCGCGCACACACACACACTCCCAATCTCTCCCATATACACACACAGGCTCTCTTTGTCTCTCTCTGTCTCTCTCGCGCACGCACACAAACACACACACCCCCACAATGGCCATAAGACATGATTATTCTGATAAGGAATATGAGGATAAATAAATATACTGATCTTGTAAAGTACAGAGACTAGACCTTAAGTAACACAGTTTTGATTTGGGTTATATTGTAGCAATACACTAAGCTAGGAGAGTGAAATTAATGGGTGTCATCTTGAATACTTTGATTAAGAATAAGATACACAAGACGAGAGGGCTCACGCTTATGGAGTGACGATGGTGGAGAGAGACAAACGATCTAAACTATGGCTACATACTTGCAAAAAGATTTTTGCTCATAAAGGCAGAAACATGAGAAATGTATCAAAGCATCCAACCAAGGGCTCTAAATCAGTGTTAATAATTTTATAAACACACATTCATTTACATACAGCCGACATACAGGCTAAATATTTAGAGTATTTTTTGCAGTAGCCTAAATAAATATTAAACATTAAAATGACTTATACTGCAATAGTGCTGCATTTACAAATAATAATAATAATAATAATAATAATAATAAGATCAATGATTAATAAACTAAAAAAATTTAAAGCAGAGCTCACCTGAAAGTTAATTTGTAGGGAGTCCAACTTATTTAGATTCGGGTTAGAATTATGGTTAAAATTTAGTTATTCTGTTCTCAATTAGTTTTGAATAAAAAAACACAATAAAAGTACCGATCAAGTACCGAATCGATAAGCAGTACCGATAGAAGTAGTAATACCATTAAAACCTTAAAGATACCCATCCCTAATCCTCAGAGCACATAACCAGGAATGCTGTCTGGTTTTAGGCTGACACTGAGCAGAGATAAGTTCTTACACAAATCTCACCTGAGAGTCTCCAGTTTACAGTGAGAACTGCTCATCCCTGCAGAGATCCGCTCCATTCCAATTTCCTGTAGTTCATTGTTACTGAGGTCCAGCTCTTTCAGGGAAGAGTTTGCAGATTCTAGAGCTGATTCCAGATTAAAATGATCAGTTGGCCAAAGTTTACAGTCAACTAGTCTGGAAATAAAAATAAATTGCATCAATTCAAACAATTAGCTCAAAGTCTGGGATGGCTGGTACTAGAAAGCATATTTTTGTTCTTCCAATGCTAGTGTCAGGAGAAGGTTCGTCTTTATTTCAACCACATACGCACAGTTTATGTTCAGTTCTGTTTGAGAAGTCTGAAGACTTAAGTGAAGAAACTGTTCCCCATTCTGGAGGTGGAGGCCCGTATGCTACAGAAACTTTTCC